>VUQG01003808.1:0-13082 GCA_015106755.1 Etia nguti
GCCACAAAACTCAGAACTCACTGAACCTGGAATCTAGACGATCTAGAAAGGCTGGCGATGGAAACACTTTTTTTTTTTTTACCCCCCTCTCACCTTAGGGTGGTGATAATCTTACTGCCAGCAGAGAAAAAGGTGAGCATGGAAAACAACGTAGTTCAGGAGCAGGAATCTCTGAGCTGTATGCCTCGAGGGCTGCCGTAGTCACACAATATGTCCCGTGACAAAACGTTTTAAAATGAACCATCATCGCTACAGTGGTTTCTGTTTCAGGTTTATTTTTTTCACGGTAGATCACATCAGCTCATGCAGATAATTATTATTATGTGTATGAGAAGGCCTTTTTTTGTTGTCGTTTTTTGTAGGAAACAGACATTACCCATCTTTTCCCCTAGAGAGCAGGCAACACCCAGATGTCACCAAAAAATGTGACAGTTCTTAAAGCCACAGACGGGTTTTTAAGGTATTACATTCATCATTCATTCGTTTGACACATCCTGGGTTTTTTGTAGTTCTCAGCAAACTTTTACTTCTGATTAGATGAATCACAAATAAATAAGCACAGATCTGCTTTACAAAGAGAAAACCTTAGTCAAAATCGTGTTAAAAACCAGAATTTCTTCTCCAGTTCAACTGATTATGTCAAAAAACTTATCCTAACCCTGCTTAAAAGTTGTGTCCTGCAATTTTTCCCCTGAGACAGCACAGAATATAATAGTGTCCAACACACACTGATCAACCATGATGTAAAGTGACCCCTGATCATTGTGACTGTGCACTGTTAGAATAATGCACAGATTTTCCTTTGTCACATACCAGGCAATGTACACACCCCCATGGCAACAGCACTTCCCAGCAGTGGATCTGGCCAGAAGGAAGGACAATGTGTTCCTTGAGACACTCCTGAGTCGCTTTTGTAGTGGAACACAAACAAACCCCGCCTAGAAAAGCCCAGATCCCAGATGAACTGATCGTTTTGGGGATGTGCTGGAAGAGGTCCCATCTCCCACAATTCACAGGACACCCAGGGGGTTCTAATATTGTAGCTGATAGCTAGCTGATAGGGCTGATCTGAACATAAATGCTTTTTTTTGTCGTAGATTTGTAGCTCCTACTTTCTCAAACAGGATGTAAAATTTTGGGGTACGCTGGGCTGGTATTTCCCCCGCTGTCGTATATTTCATAGTGAAACCCTGACACAGCAAACTCAGAGGACAGTACAGGCAGTCCAGAGCAGAAAGGAAGGTGATGAGAAAGGAGTGTGCCTGGGCTTGCCTGCTGGCTCAACAGATAGTTCATTTTCAGTCAGGCGGCACAGCACAGTCACAAAATTAAATTGAGACTGTACTCTCTCATCCTTTATGCTTCCCTCTGTAACTCTTCTCTAGTCAAAACCTGTCTGGGAGTATTTTTAGCACCCCTTTTCTCCTCTCCGATTTGTTTTACACTTTTCTTCTAGATACTTTTCTTTTCTAGATACAGCAGTCATGCCTGTATCTGTTAAAATTACAAACAGGCCCCTACTGAATGCGACTATAACTTCTCTGAAGATTAAATGTGCTTCGGGGAAACGACAGTCTTGATAAATATAGCGCATTTCCTTGAACCTTGTTTATAGAACACAGGTGTGCTTCTAGCTGTGCCGTTTCAAGGGCGTGGAGCCGGTGGCTGCGCACGGAGGAGATGTTGATAAGACGCGATCAGTCAGACTTAAAAGTTCTGCCTGTGTGATGGCATTTATGGTGAAGGTGTAGAGTGACGACTCAGCCAGGGCACGTGTCCCATCAGGAAGAAATAACCTTGTGTGAAAATGATGACTAACTCCAAAAACTTCAGCCGTTAAACTTCGCCAACGAGCAGCAGCCGGGGAGAAATGCACTCCACATTACAGAGCAGCAGCAGGATATTAGCTTTTATAATGGCTCTACAAAGTGTGATGTTTGCTGAGGACTTAAATATATCAAGACTCCCATGCAAACTTTGCAGAAATTCATTTTTTTGAATCCCAATGACTCCGGTGATTCTTTTTCTTTATCTCCAAGTAGCCTCGAGTTTGACATGTGGTTAAAAGTGGTCCGAAGTGGAAAAGAGAACCACAGCCGACCAAAAAAACCCTTCTTTAAACCTGATTGAAATCAGTAACTAAAAACCTACTTGTGCTTGAGGCACAGCTGTTCTGAACAGCATACCATGCCGTATTTGACAATCCTTTGACAAGTACTGCATTTTGGATTTTTCAGCAGACTAACTCCTTTCAGTTCGCAGACTGGGTGTCAAAACTCTACAGAGGGAGGGGAGGGCATGTGTGAGATATGGGGTTGCAGTTAGCTCAGACCTATTTCTAACAGCAAAGAGGGCCGAAGATGATGAGTAGCTACTCTTTTTGCTCCGAGCTTTCAACCGTCACTCTTAGCTGTTCTTTCTGTTGGTGCCTAATATTAAACTTAACAGCATGTTAGTAGTATCTGATGGAAAAAGGCCCATCAAAGAAAAGCCCTGAGGGAAGGCATGATTGGTGCAAACAGACTACTTTTATTGGACTGGAAATCGACATCACCTCCCTGTTTTTAAAAGGTGGCTCAGTGAGATGCTGCTTAAATGGGTCTTGCACCAGCTTTCAAGGCACCTGGAAATGATTCCTGAATTTTATTGGACAGATCATGATCTCAAGCGGCTGTTTTTGCCACTGCTTGGTATTTGCTCATTTTTACAGTTGTTGTTTTTTTTTTTTTTCAAATAAAATTTAAATGAAATATTTTTAAAAGCCCAGCATGTCAGCATAACAATATTAGCGCTTAAAGGAGAAACATTATGCTCATTTTTCAATAAAGCTGTTTTAGCTCCTCTTGGCTAGCTTTCCTGCAATTGGCTACCTCTCACAAACAAAAGGTTTCAACAGCAGCTTCTGTGCTCACACCCAGAGATGTGTGAATCAGACGACCGTATCAAGGATAGCTGCAGACATTGCAGCCATACAAAGCCAAGAGCAGAAATTATAATGTGAATGATTGTTAGAAGCAGTCTGAAATATACAGAAAAAGTATACTCCTTGTTTTACAATGTAATGGAAAACTACAGAGTAGATTCATAAAAATGCTGAGTAACACACTCACTGAACAGCTTCTCTAAATGACAACCCCTGATCATCCCTATAAATCAACCATTCGTGAAATTGCAAAAATTCCATACATGCTTGTTGTGTTACAGCAAAACGTCCAGCGTAAAGCACGTTTTCTATTTTCTTCTAGAGCACGTGTTCTTGGTAATCCCTGCAAAACTCAAATCGCTTAACTGCAACACTACCTCAAAGCATTTCCACCCAAAGATACGTCATATCAACCTGAATCATCAAAACATGAGGAAAAAAAAGATATCAGGTCACGCTCTGTTAGATCCTCTTGATACAGCTGATGAGAGGTGGTTTACTCAGTTGAGTGCTTATACTGACCGTGTTTACTGGTGAAGGCATTGAGAGGATGACTGGGCTGGAGGGGGTGTCGTCGCTGTAGTCTGGTGGTGGCAGCAACACTGCTTCGTCCTCCTCCTCCTCAGTCTCTGGCAGGCTGATCGTACTAAGACGATGCACCGGTGTGCCTAGATTACTACTGAGACACATTACATAAAGCTTCAGTTATCCAACAGCAGCTGTGAAATAAAAAAAAAAAAAAAGAAGTTATTGATTCAATGCTTGGCATGCTCTGACACCTCTTACCTATTTGATACCACTGACTCAGTGTAAGTTCGGCAATAGGATGAGGGAAACCAGCCCCGCCTGGGAACAGAAGTACATCGTTTCATCTTTTTAAAAAAATGTCAAAATAAAATTACATAACGAATCATGCAATTTCTCAGCCGTCATCTGGAATCTATCACAACAGAGAATCACCGCAGCAGACAAAACACTTGAATGAGATTCTAACATCAGACACAAAATAGAAGATTTTGTTCACTAAGACTCTAAAGTTGTCTCCAAGTCACGTCTGGAGAAAACGATGGCTTATCAGACCAGTGCAGTGGATTTGTTGCTAAGAAACAGAAAGCACTGTGATTTCTCCCAACATGGCCTCTTCTTGGGGGGGAAAAAAAAAGGGAAAGAAAAGCCACTGACTGCATTAAAACCACTTGAAATTAAAAAGGCCCCCTAATGGCACGCACAACAAGCAGATAAGGCTCGTGTAAATTCTTTCAAAGTGGGGCTGAAACGCAAACTGAAAGCATTCCATAATCCTGCATGATGAGCCCTAAGTGATCTGGCAAGGATGAAGATGAACGTAATTATACACAGAAGGAGGGTAATGCTGCCGCAGCCACATATGCAAACACAGCCTGCCGTACATAAACAAGCTCGATCATTTGTACAAGCGGACGCAAAGTTAACAGGTGTTCCGTTTGTCTAGGGGAATAAGCGCAGGGAGATATTTCATTTAGCACCTGTGAACATTTTTCCTCCTTCTCTGGAGGTGACACGGAATCACAGCTGCTAAAAAGGTGCGACTTCACTGGAACTTTAAAAAATTCTAGCTAACATATTTTCCTCCCTCATGTTTGGGGAAGCAAAATGAAGAATTTATTCCTTGTTGAGAAAAATCTACATGAGAAGATGCCTCCTGGTTTGTTTTGTTTTGGGGTTTTTTGTGTGTTTGTGCCTGTATTTCTGTATGTGTACGTGAGCGAGCCAGATCAGGCTTTACGACTGTCATGTTGAACATACCTGACATACTCTGTCTTTTGAGGCATGTGGTACAAGCACGACAAAGCAACAAAAACACAAAAGAGAAACTCGTAATGCCAGCTGAGTTATGTGGAAAAAAAAATTACCCGTGTGCCACGACTGCTACGTCTTTCTTGGAACAGATGTATCTTTCCTGTCTTAGGTGTACCAACAAGTTAACAACGTAAAAGTCTGGATTCAACTGTGGTTATGCAAGTCTTTAAAAGCCTGGTATCCCATCCAGCACTAAAGATTAGACAGTAATACTCTCTCAGTACTTTCTGTATTCTGTACCGTGTGAACATGTGTTCTTTCTGAAGACACAAATCTTTAAATACGGTTACAAATATGTCATTTAAAAGGTACAGTCGGTTTTTTGAGGTTATTTAATAGGAGAAAAAAAAAAAAGAATATTATACTCATGCAAGTACACTGATTAGTGTGTAATTACATCTTCCAACAAGTTAATGCATTCCCATAAACTTAGAATTAATCTATTAAAAATACTGAGGAGCGGGCACGTGTTAGTGGAAGCCGCCATGTTGCCCCGCCATCATGTACACAGTGGGCGAGATAGACACAGAATTTTAAAGTGGCAACCTTTTTGCTCCACATGTAATTCAGCCTGACAGTCTAAATATAATGTTTTTGATTTCTCTTGGCTGACTAAAGCACAGTCACAGGTATAATGCTATGGCTACTTTTACTATTAGCCTTATAGTACCAATTACAGGACAATTAGAACTGGTTGCCATCTTGACACAGAGTCTGAAAAAATGTTTTTATTTATTTTTTTAAACGCTAAAGTGCACACCGTAGCTAAGATTACGCACTTGAACTGGGAGGGGCAAGAAAACAGAACTCATCATCCAGTGGTGAGATTTTACACACTGTACCTTTAATGTTTTGATATTGCCTAAAAATTGATAAATAAAGGAATAAATAAAAATAATACTCAACTAGAGGTATTTGAGATTTGTAGACAACAAATCTATCCTGTGAATAAAATGAACGACACGCAAATTACAAAATGTAACTTGTCAAGAGATAAACAATCAAACGCTTTTTAAAAAAAAGAATTCATATTTCTAGATAAATAGAATAAAGAGATTGTGGAGACTAAGCTTGGGTTTTCTTAGCCGTCAACGCAGCCCTGAATACAAAAGCAGATCTTGACTCACTGCTGCGTCTTCTCCAGCTCTCCATACAACCAGCCGTCCTTCTCGTCCTGGATGAGCAGAGTAATGATGTCGCCTTCATCAAAGCTCAGGAGCGTGTCGTTGTTGCCCGCTGTGTGAGGGAAAATGGTTCTAACCTGGAACTTCTTGCTCACGTTCAGCCCAGATGACTGGGATGTAGATCTTGACAGACTGCCTTCTCCAATACTGGCCTGATCTGGAGGCAGAAGAGATTAGAAATAAGACTTTGACAGATTTCTGTTGAACCGTTGTAAAAGAAGAGCCGTTTGATATTTTCGGGAATGGCTAGCTGTTTTTGCAGGTATTTAGTGGACAGATGTAGCATGAGAATTTTTCCTTTACACTTATACAGGAAATATGAGAGAGCCTGGCTATTTTAGACAGAAAAATCACACATCATGTAGATACTAAATTGATTTAAACTTCACCAATAAAGCTTATATATTCATTCATGGAGTTCACAACAGTCAACTTTACCTGAGCTGTGGTCTGAAGAGGAGTTAAATGGAAATGTGGGCTCTTGATTAAACATGTTGGCAAGTGGGCTGAACTGAGCTTTGAGGGGTGGTGCTGGAGGAGGGCCAGAGCCCACATTAACCTGAAGAGATCACAAAGACTGATTAGCGGATGCACCAATATGACAAAGTGAGTTGGCATTATTCAGATCTTAACAAGTCCTTAGTGCTATAATCAAACAGTCACACTGTAAATGAAGTTTATTTTCTTCCTCCGCACGCAGCACTCAACAGCTGTTGCCTCACTGGACCTTAACACGATACAACAGCAACAACACATCTGAGATTTCCTGCTGATAACCATCGCCCATGTCCTACTAGTTTACACAACAGCTTTCATCTGATACAACAGATTTCATCACTTTAACAAGATAAACTACAACACGACAACTTGAGAAGATAAAAACCCCACAGGGTCAGTCTTTTACAAATGCTTTGTTCTCGTTATGCACTACAGCATGCTCTATCCTCAGTTTTCATCTAAACTACCCCCACGGTACGATAAGAATATGTGATCGAACAAGGTAATACATGACAGAAGAGTGATTAACATCTACAAATTTCACACTTACAAATCAAATAATACAATCAAACTCACCCTGTTATAGTGATTAGCCAGCGGTGATTGTTGTGGAACGACAGACAGCCCTTCTATCATGCTCACCACCGAGTCTGGCACCTTGGTGATGTCGCTGCACTTTTCCTGCCAGGTGGGGATCTTCACAGCCAGTATCTCTTTGGCCTGGAAACACCAGAGAATGAGAGCAAGTTAAATGATCCATTATAGAAGGTGTGTTGCGACTGTGCCGGATGTTCATCTCCACCCTTGCTTACGTTCTCATAGAAGTTGCTAATTTGACAGGAGAACATGCAGTGTTTGTCTGCCAGGAAACAGAAGCGTCGCTTTTCTTCCAGCAAGGCCTCTCTGCAGCCGTCAGCAATGAACTTCTGCATGTCCATCTGGCGTGATGAGATAGTCTGCAAGTACTGCAGAAGGTGGTCACAGGACAAGAGGTTACAGAATAGGGTGAATAACAACAGTAACAGAAAGATTGGATTATATGTAGAAGGAAGATTTCTCAAGGGCAAGTGAACCAAAGCTAAACCATACAGTCATTTAATCTGTGCTTCATCTGGTTCATTAAACGCATCGATGAGCTTATATATAGTTAAGAGGATCTATTGTGCCAATTTGCAGCTCCATAGTTTTGTTGTTTGAATGTATTAGAGTAGCTTTGCATGATTCACAGTTCAAAATAATCGTTATTTATCTCAGTTCAAAAAATGTCTTAAGAAAGGCTATGACAAACAAAAGAGTTTAACCGCATGTGGGTGGAGCTATTAACTTAATTATTATCATTATTATTGACGTCCATTTATTTATCCTATTTGTAGTTTATTTAATGTAGTATTAATATAGGTCAGTCACATCTGTATCAGGCTATAATTGCGGCATAAACAAATCCTCTTTTTAAATGGAGTAAGGCGTCTATTGAAAATACTTGCCGTTTATTTTATTTTATTTTATTTAATTCTTTACTACCAGGTGCCAGCGCCTCTGATCGGGGGACTTTTGTTGCTTTAACACCCAAGACTGGGAAAACTGACTCTTGATGGCTCCCTGTGAGCAAAAGCTGTTTGGGTGCTCAGGTTAGATGCACAAATCACGTTCCTAATGAGCTTTGTAGTCAAAGTCCCTGCACTTAGGGACAAGTTTATTTGAGTCTCCTGCTGCTCCTGGATCAATCTTAGCTCAGCGGGAGACCAAATCAGTGTTCCCCTTCCCCACTGAGAGCCTGAGACTGAGTCTACGTGTCACGCCGCACACACGGGCAACTGGACCCTGACACAAGGCACATTTTAGCCTTTAAAATAAACTTCTCAACCTTCACTCCATCCCTTTTTTATTCTGCGCCTACTTCCCCAATCTTTTTCATTTTCCCCAGGTTGTCATGGCGATGGTAAAGCAGCCTATCTCTAAGGGCTCTGTCAAAGACCCTCCCCTACTGTCTGGTCTCATTCCCTCTATGTGTGTCTCTCTGTCAGGCGCGGAATCAAAGCTCTTCATTTTCCATTTTCATCACTAAAATTGCCCAGACGTGAGGTGGAAGAGCAGGCAGACAGGGCTGAGCTCATTACTGGCCCCTTACTCAAGCCCTACACATTATTAGAAAGCTGGGCAGTTAGACTCGTCTCGCATGTAGCTCACTGGTGTCATTTTTATCAGATAATGAAAAAGTAAATTCTGAGGAAAGAAAGGCCCCAGTTTCAACCCGGCTTGAGAAACAGGATCAGGCTATCAAGCCCCACCCAGACAACATGGCTTATTGTATGGGTGTCTTTTAAAAGGTGCCTTTCAAATGCAAAGATAAACAGAGGACCGATACAGAGTTTAGTAGCAGGAAAACACAACATTTGTAGAGGCAAACCTAGAACACTTAGAGCTCTTTTCTTTTACTGCTTAAAGAATCCCATAATACACCAGTTTTAGACACCATCATAGAAGTATGGCCATGAACTCAGTAAAGTCAGAATAAACAGACAGGAGTTACTGATCAGGCTCTGTGCTGTCTGATATAGGACTCTAGCTGCTCAAAAGTCCTGGGTCTGCTGTGTCGTATTTTTCATTTTATGATGATCGAAATGTTTTCAACTTGTGAAAGGTCTGGACTGCAGGCATGTAAGTTTAGCTCCCAGACTCTTCTACTATGAAGCCATGCTGTCGTTATAGATCCAGTTTAGCATTAGCATCGTCTTTAGACAATGCAGATGAACAGCACCATACAGTACAACCACACACACTTTCCAGTGCCTTACTTTACTGTGGACTTTGAACTGACATTAATTTGAATATTTTTCACTTTTGGTGTTGGTTGTGAACATTTTATTAAAAAGATCTTCAAATACTTAAATTTAAATAGCTCATACCTGTAGAGTTGTTTTGTCGTTATAAGAAAATATAATTACATGATGGAAACTTTCTGAGCACAATGCAAATGAATGGAGGGATAGTATTATATTATTATACATGAATTATATTATATTATATTATTATATTATTATATACCAACACAGCACAGCACAGCACCCACCCACACAAACCTGAATGCATTCAAAGTTCATCAAATAAAAAAATAAAGAAACCATGAACATAATTAAAACAGCTTTCCTTCTAGTCCATCACTTAGTAATCACTGGATATTTAAAACAACTGTATTTTGATAGTTTTTGTAGGTTTTTTCTAAATGGAAATGTATTTATTTAATCGCTGCTTATATTTGTGGTTTACATGAATGAAACTTATTAGTAGACCAATCTGACGTGCTACATCCAATACAACCTGTATCTCAACAGCGTTTGAATCTGTGC
Source organism: Etia nguti (assembly GCA_015106755.1). NCBI lineage: Eukaryota > Metazoa > Chordata > Actinopteri > Cichliformes > Cichlidae > Etia > Etia nguti. The sequence continues at coordinate 9,792 of VUQG01003808.1, forward strand.
CTGCATGCATGCTTTCATTTGTACAAAAATGGGTGTGTGTACCTTCTATGAAAACAGTCATTTAAGCCATATGATTGTTCTATTGTGCACCATGTAAAAACAGGTGAACTGCACGCAGCTTTGCCCACGGTGACTTCTTTGATAGTTTTATTACTACATGAAAGGTTTTTAAAATGCCATTTTATCCCACATAAGTCAAAAGATCTGAAGACACTAAGGGTGTCTTTTCTCAAACGCCTGTCATCAGTGGTGCTATTATGTAATATTTAAAAAAAACAACAACAAAAAAACAACAACAACTGGAAAGCAAACGTGGAATTTCATTCCAATGAGTTGCCCTACAACTAAAACCTATCACGAGAAGCCTTGGCCACATTTCATTACCCTGTCAAATAAACGTTATACTAGTCATACAGTCTTAACAGCCATCTGAGCCCACAGTCCCTTTTTAATGTTCGGGAAAGATTGGAGCTGGTTTTGTTTCAGGCTCACCTCGTTCTCTCTGAGGTCGTATTTGGATGAGTGCTTTCCCTGGCTTTTCCTCCTGAGCTTCTTCAGGTCTGTCTGAGAACGGTCTAGGGATTCCTGTTTCACCTTGTGCTCTGACTGATAGCGCTTGAAGGTGGCCTGCAGGGGTCATTTAACAAGAGGACATGAGAGGATATGAGAGATAGCCATTTCAATACATAAACAAGAAGAACTGAACCATCATCAGCGCTTCCCCTGGGAAATCTTACCATGAAATAGTGTTGCATAAAGAAGATATGTTGTTGTATGCAAGAGGAAACTTATGGAAAAATGAAGTAGAAATGCTTAAAACTCCATTTGCTGGAATAATCTCTTTAGCTAGCTCCAAAAGTGATCTTTCCAACAGAACTCAACATGTGGTATGAAATTCTTTTTGGTCTTATATCCAACTTCTAACCAAAGTTTTAACTTGTAAAAACGCTTAATGTTGTGTACTATTAGAGTGTGGCCACATTAAGTACATGTAGATCTCTTGACAGGTGCTTGTTGCTAGTAGCTTGCTGCTGGGCTTCTTCTCAGATCATTAGAACCACTGAACTCTCGACCTGTGTTTGTGATTTTGGAAGATTTGTAATGCAGTTATTATACACAAAATGTGCCTTGCACTGTGGTTATTTGTACTATTAGACCATCCAAGCTCAAACTCTGGTACACAGTAGATGGGTACCACATGATCGCTTGCCAGAGAAGCAGCAAACTGATAACATAGCAGTCTACCCTGTGTTCCAAAACTACTGGGTATGACCAAAATGCTAAAATTAAAAGGTTCAAAATGTGATATCTAAAACTACTTGTTGATGTCAGCGTCGCCATGCCCGTCTTTCATATTGTGACTGTGTTTGGATAGAAATATGCTGTATGGAGACACTTACATTCATGTATTTGACATCCATCTCTGTCTTCTTTTCCAGCTCGATAATAACATCTCTGTGGAATCTCTTGAACTGCAGAGAGAAAACATCACAAATTTGTTGCAACATAGACAGTTACAGTACAGTTTGGTCACATCACTCATTATGTATAGTATAGCATGGAGTGATCTTCTGGAATATTTGATAATGGGTTTCTGAGTGGATGAGATTTCACCCACAGCGAATAGTTTATCAGCTTATTAGGGTTAAAAATTCCCAATGTTGGCCCCTCACAGGTAAATTATAAACCGATTAAGGCAATTAAGAGAAAAGATTTTTTAAACGCACACAGCATTGATTTTGTCACATCATTTTTAGACTTTTGTGCTTCAGTTGTTGGCATATTTCATTTGGGGACACTTGTCTTCAGTTTATATATTGTCACAAGCTATCTGAAGCATTTTACCATAAGGCATCAGGTCCTGAAAATGTTGGTTTTCTACTTTGTCGGCCTTTCTGTCACTTTTGCTTACAACGATTTTCAACTCTATGTTTTGCAGAGGCTTGTGTGAGGGAGTGTAAAGAGAAAAAAAAAAAAAAGTTCAGCATTTGTTCACTAACATTTAGAGATAAGCATTTGTGGCCATAAATACTTCTAGAAATAGCCAGTAATTAATGTAATTAATATCTTGCTCAGGATGAGGCCAGCACATATTGTGTTTTTGTCCTGCAATACTTCCTTACTTTATGACTTTGTCTTTGCTGCTCATATTTTAAAAATGCTATGTGAGAGACTTGAAAATAATTATAAAAATCTGACTTGTTCTTTAAAAAGGTACTTACGTTATCTTCCAGGTCATTATGGACCTTCTTCTGGGCCTCTGCAATTTCCATCAGAACCACACCTGAACAAAAATTCAGGAGAAGCTTTAATATTTCAATTATTACATCTAATCATTGGTTTGTGTATCATGTGGCAAGGTCGGTCCTTGGTCCTATTGCGTTCAGCCGGTAGCAAACAAGGTCTGTACATATTTTTGGCAGAGATTTATTGTTAGAACACCCTTTGACAGAATTATTTTGCCCTACACCCACCAAAAGGTACCTTATTTCTATTTTTATTTTTTTACTGCTGGCTCTAACTGCATTTACTATAGGGACACAAGAAGGTAGCTGATCATTTAATCAAAATTTGTGCAGGAAATCCTCTAAGATTATATTACCATGAATCTTAACCTGTTTCTTTATGAGGGGTAGGAGACAAAAAGCATTGGAAACCAGCAGGCACAGATCCGAAAACATAGTATCAACAATTAATACTTTTTCCATCGAGCCTGTCATACATTTGTTACAGTCCATATTTTACATATGACGTCTCTTCTTTCAATATTTGAACAGCTGTCAATAAATAATTTCCTATGAAACATTCTGGTATTGTGCAGTCAGATACAGAACAGTCTCCATTCACAGACAGGCTACAGCACAGACCGAGCAGCGTATGACATGAAACAATGGGAGTGACTCAATACTGTAAACAGAAGGGGACAATCATAGCTAAGCGGTTTGTACTGCTACCTCTATCACAATTGGGTGAAATCTAGAGTTGAGGTTTACTATAGGGCAAAATGCTCTGGTGAAACCGGCAAAAACATGCACAGCACAGCCCCCCCACCCTCTACCTCATTTCTGAACATGTGGCAGTCAATATGAGGGAAAAGAGCAAAAGTGAATGACCTAAATGGATTTCAACACCTTGTGAACAAAGTGTAGAAAGCACATGCATCAGTTTAACTTTGTCATTTTCGGGTGAAAACAAAAAACTCTATACAAGTCTCCCTGGTCAGCACACTCCTCCTTTGAACACCTACTGGTATACACTCCATCCAACACCTGACATTCATCTCCATATGAC
>VUQG01003808.1:17923-35274 GCA_015106755.1 Etia nguti
GGAAAAAGAAAAAAAAAAAAAAAAAAAAAAAAAAAAAAAAAAAAAGAGTGCATGGCTGAAAAGCCCATTATCCAAGGAACTTACTGATAAAATGAATTCCCTGCAGTGCTGCCTTTTATTAAGCCACTAAATGAGATTAAAGAGCGCAAGAAGAGTGACACAGGTTAAAGGCTTTCACTCATCTGAGCACTTAGTGTTTCTTCAAAAAGAAAAAAAATTCTTTTCTTATTACAAATAAGCTTTCACATCCATCACAGCAAGAATCTGAGAAATTGAGCAGCACCCATGTAAAAGCCTCAGGTAGCTTTCAGCAAATACCTGCTAACCTCTGTGACGCACGAGCTTTGTGCCATTCACTGAGGGAGGAAGAGAAAAAAAAACAAAACAATCTATGACTACAGAGAAAAAAATCTTTACAGGTGTCTGAAGCAGAGAAGTGCAGAGTAATCTATCAGGCGCCTCATTCTGAAGAGTCGTGCTGCTTAAAGTAAATAAAGATTAAACACTCGCTCTGAGCAGCGATAAACAAGTAGAAATCCTGCAAAAGTCAAGGCATCTTCTTTTTCAGACCGTTTGGAGAGGCAGATGGAGGGATAGGGGGATGAGGATGAGGATCAGCGGTGGGTAGACGGTCTCCTCTGTCTATCTGCCTGTCTGTTTGTTCAGCACGTTTGCAACTCTACGTGCTGCAGCGGGTGAGAGAATTCACACCATCGCGTTGTCTACGCCAGGCGGTGAAGGAACGGCCACGGAGCCTGGAGTTCAACACTTCACCTGCCATTTCTATATTCATTCTTATTCAAAGTCAAACTGATATTTTTATGACTGAAGTCACATAACGTGATGGGAGTACATACAGATGAATGCACCTAAAGGAAGAATACACAAACCATGTAGCACAAACTTGATTCTTGAGCATTTGTTAACCAGAAGGGGTCTGTTTCAATAAGGCTAGATTTGACTACCAATTGAAAGCTCGGAGTCACACCTCCCATCTGTGACTTTCCGCAACAGGAAAGAGAAGGAAAAAAAAAAGAAACAGAATTTAGTGTTCGTAAAGCCGTTTCACTTCAGTGGTTTTGGTATGCACAGACAATGCTACGTGACACCAACATATTATTAAATGTAGAAATGAAAACTGCTATTGTTCGCTGAGAAGACTGCCTTAACAAACATGGGCAGCATTTCATAACAGCGCAGTATGAGACGTCTCCGATTACATTAAAACATTTCAGCCCTTGTCAGAATGTCAAAATACAAATTTCCCTTGTGTGCGTTGCCACTTTGTAGCTAGACGGGCTGCACTGGGTAAGGAAAAAGCCTTTATTTTTTTAAATATCATTCAGTTTAACCTGTTTGCTCATTTTATGAGTTTTATCCTCAAAATTCAGAAAAAGAAACTGAACAAGAAAAGGCAGAGAATCTTGTCTGGGAGTCTACTTTAGCATTAAAATGCATTCTTCATCTCTGTGTTTTACCATGACTTCTTTTGTCCTTCACTTCTAAAAATTATTTGATTTTTAGTCTAAAATCTTATCAAAGCTTAATAAAGGCTAAAAGGAAAGCAGATGCGATTTAAAATAAGAAAACTTGTTCAGAAATAACAGCGAAGAAGTCAAAACACAGGAGACAACCACTGTCATCACAATCGTCCTTTAAATAAAATTTTTTTTAAAAAAAGACAGCGGCACACTGACAGAGCATCATCTTACTACCCTGCTCTGATTTCCTGTCACATCACTCTGATTCACAAAAGGCCGAACTGCGAAGCCCGGCGTTACAGAGTGATGCAGCAGAATACAAAAAGCAACTTAATGAATTGCAATAGCGGGGAATTATGACCCCCACCCCCCCCACCCCAGAACAAAGCAGGTCGGCTCCAAATTTCAGCACTAATAGAATAATTGGAGATGACTCACAGGATGGATGAAAAACAACCTGTACGTGCTTGATGGCAGCCTCAGAGAGGAGGCTGAAAAGAGAAAGCGCTTCAGTTGGAATGAGAGGTAGACAGTACATAATAATGAATTTCTGCTAAGTACCTCACCCCCAGGGTTGAAGCGTTGTTATTTTCAGATGCTTGTATAATTAACTCGCATATTGGGCGACGCAAGTGGAATGTGTCACTATTATTACACTGAAACTGCAGGAAAGAGCATTTTGATACGTGTCCAGCTCACATTACACTGGCTGGATGTGAGAGAGTTTAGCAGCATTTCATGAGAAACTTCAACTATATGAAAAATATATGTAAAATGTTTGGGAGCAATGGGTTTCTTATCAAATGTTGTCAACTTGTATGGGTGTAGGGTTTTTTTTTTGCATAGCTAATACAAACAGGGTAATCAAGAGGAAAACAGGAAGCCTACATTTGTTAGCTTGCCCTTTCCCAAGCCCACAAAATAAATATGTCACACTGATATTAATTAAAGCATGAGTGTTAAACTTCAAGTCTGCAAAGTCAATCCAGTGCTACAGTACTTTAAACCTACATTCTAGTCACCAGGGGGCGGCTTGTCTGGTTGCTAAAAAGAACTTGGCTTGTATATATATATATATATATATGAGAAAATGAACTTCTCACTTGATTTATGACGTGACTATGCACTTTACTAATGTGTTTAAGGTCTCAGTTACTAATTTTAAGTCTTATTTAATAGAGCACGATGTTTATTTTGTAAAATTATCATTTAGAGCAGGGGCCAGAATCAGCCCCGGGCCTTATGTTTTACAATGTGTTCACAGTAAAATAAATTTAAAAAAGGACATTCTCTGTGAATTAACACATTACCAGTCATTTTTATCAATTACAGCATAATCTGGGCAACGAGTTACCAGAAAATTTTCTGTAATTTTACACATTTATTTCATACAATTTACTCCTAAATGGTATTTATCATGTAGAAAAACTGAGACGTGCACTTCTTTAGCCTATATTAAGTCATCTCTGGGATTAAATGTGCAGTTAAACTACCAGAACACTTTAGATTAAAGTGGGATCCATGTAAAATGCGCTCGACTTCCCCGACTTAGATGAATACTCTAACAGAGACAACTGAACAAGGTATGATTCAGGGTACTATATTAAACTCTGTTAAACAGACATTTTTAGGCTAGTTTCTACTGTATGAGTACACACTTTCAAGGTCTTTCATGGTGACTGTAAAAATACTCAAACTGAGGCTTCAAAATAGTCTTTCACAAACTAATTTTTGACAACAGGGAGGCACATAACCCTGCTATAAAGATACAAATTGGTGTTTTTGCACATTAGTAATACAGAATAATTGTGAATTGTTCTTTGGGATAGCAAAGTGGATTTTGTTGGTTTAGTTTAATTTTCAAGGTTTATAATAAGCTTATGGCTGCTGACTATATTGTTACTTTCATGTAGAGACATTAACTTTAAATAAATTTTGATAAAAGAATTATTCCACGATGTCCAACTATTCCTTTAATTGTATTTAAACATAAGAGGAAGTTTGGAGTCACATAGTTTTTAAAGCTTTAATCTCACAGCAGAGACATTTCTAGTGTGGATATCAGACAGACCCTCTTGAGAGCTCCCACATTGCAGGTAGATTTAAAGTAGACTTGCATAATACTCACCGAGCTCTCTGGAGACTGGAGACAAGATAGCAGTTTCTCCGATCTTTGACACTGCATCGAAATAAGCCTTTCCAGCAAGAGCCATTGCTGTGCGGGGAGACAGACAAGACACTGTTAAGCTCCAGATGATTTCCAGTATCATTCATAGCTCTGCTTTGACCATTTAAAAGTGCTGCCAGTGTAAAAACAGCTGAGGTACACCAAAGTTCACTGTAGCGGTTACGGACCATTACGGGCTTATGCCCTTTTGTCCCGCATCAGGGTGAAAACTGTGTTTACCTGTGACTGATTTCTCATAGCTCTTTCCGAGGTTTACCAGGTTCCTCAGGCCTGGGTTGAACTGCTCCATTACATTCTGGGGTAAAGAGTAGAGTCTTATTATTGTGGATAAACGTAAGAAAAAGCAAACAACTTTAACTTTAAGACTTGTTTTTCCCTTTTTAAAATAGGGAGGTCTCGTCATGAACAATAAAACCCTCATAAGGCTATTTTTGTGGGAGTGGGTGGAGAAGAGAAATCCATGAAAACAAGAGCAAGTGTTTGTGCTGTTGCTCTATAAATATCGCCATGTGAGAACAATAAAACTTTCAATCTTTAACTTGACCCCTCACGTATGCCGTGCAACTCCCTCGAAAGAGCGAAGTCCCACACAAAGTCCCAGCTATTTGCAGCACCAACTTCATCACTCTCACCAAACCACCCATCTCCCCCTCTCTCTCTATTGAAATCTCCCAATAATCAAGCGCTGCTCACCCATGCCTCTATTCCCCTGACACACCCTCAATAGAACAATGACGGGGGGGCAGGTATGACTTTACATGAGTGGGGGGCAGCTGAGAGGAAAACAGTAAACTACTGTAAACTACAGGTAGGACTAGTTCAGTCTCTTTTTCCCTGCTCCCCAAATCCGAGAGGGCACTTCAAAATGCGCCCAAGTTCAACCCAACTATTAAACTTGAACTTTTACTCTAAACTGTTGTCTATTTGTACTTCCTGTCAGAGACAGTGAAGGCTCACTGCTTATCACCATTGAGGTAGAAGTATAATGTTGATTAGATTAGCCTAGAACGACCAATCAAGATTTCACTCAAATTATTGCTCCACTGATTTCAAATCTTCTGATAAAGCCACAGCAGATTGATTGATTGAGCTGTGAGAAGCTTTAACAGGGCTGTTGTTCACTGTGATTTACGAAATTATTTAATAACAGGGAGTGTCCCTGCTGTGGCAGTGGCATTGTTGAATTTTCTTTTCCCATGGTAAACAACAGAAAGTTTCAGTTGCTCTATCAGTTTCTCTTTTTTTTCCCCACCCCCTCACAAAATAGGTCCTTGAAAGAAGAGGTAACAAAAGGTGAGGGAAACAGCCTATAAAGCATATTTAGTCCCAATAAAACAAGCACTTCAGTTATTTTATGGTAGTTTACCTGTGGTTTACAGCCACTGTTGAAAAGCAACAAAGCAGACTCGCCGAACTATAAATTTCTGATTACCCCTGAAGTGAACTATATATAAAAAAGCGCCCCCTCCCCCAAAAATAAAACAAAACAGTTATTTCCTTAAATGCTGAGTGCATCACTCACCTTAAAGGTACTTTCAGTGAGCTTGCTCACATGCTCCGGATCCCGAGCCATGACTGCAGGTTGTTTCTTAAGCTCGGAATTTAAAATATATGTATGTATATACACACAATATAAATATAAATAATATTTTTTTTAAACAACAACAACAACAACAACAACAAAGCGGAGAACAAAAACGAAACTTGGTAATCCAAGAGTTGTCTCGGTCCGAGTAATAAATCCCACAGCGAATCCTGCTCCGTGTCTGTACACTGTGCACGCGAGCAGGCTGAAACCCTCGTGCAGCCGGCGGCGGACGAACTGACTGGGACACAGAGAGACTTCCCAGTGCCTTTAGGGGCGAAGAGGGCGGGGGAGCGCTGAAGGGTGGTGGTGGAGGAGGAGGAGGAGGAGGAGGGTGACGTCACGAGAGGTGTTACACAGGTCAAAGTTTTCAGCTGTTGAGTTAAAAAGCTGTGGGCTGGTGATTCTCATGGCTGTTAGCGAAAAACACCGTGGAAATGTGACGTATTTTGTCAGTGGGTTTTAGATATAATATTGCTTTTGGCCTGGAGAGGGCGCTGCTGTATAATAATTAGTCCTGTCACAGTGACGAAGGAAGTTTTGGAACATGAATTAGTGGTAGAAGGTTTACTGGAAATCTGTACTCTAACGAGAACTCGTATTATTTCTCAACTCAAACTAGTCTTCTCTTTAAACTATCAGTTAGTACCGATTTTTAACCTCTAATGATGAATACACCATCAGTAGCCCTCAACAGGTGAAATGCATCAGAATATTATCTTTGTACATGAAAGGTCAGTGGCTATATTTTCTTATGTTATGTGGGCTATATAATTGTGATTCATCATCAATATCCCATCAACCTATGAGTTCTTAAACGATTGGCTATACGTTTGGGGATTTTAATGAGTAATTAGGAGGACTCATCCATCCAAAGCAGTAGTACAAAACACTAGGACTTTATTAGACTCTGAAAAATATAATGAATCACAGGCCAAGTAATGGTAAATCGGGACTGATTTACAGTTAAAAATACACTGACATACTACATCAATGTTCAGGATCAGCTTGTAAACCTTCAGGTAATGTACATTTTTTTTAATAATGCAATTTGCACCACTCTCTTGCATAATGTATCTTTATTTATACACAATATGTGTATAGTTCACAAACCCGCATGCTCTGTTTAAGTGCTGTTTAATGTGCTGTTGACATATTTACTCCCCCATGACCCTGAACTGAATAAGTGGAAGAGGATGGATGCGTGGAAGTTATAAACATGAATACCAAGAGGTGAATGCAACTGTCACACTCTGCAGTTGAGTATTCACTTCATGTGCAGTTAAGTTCAAAGCAGGTACAATTTACACTGATTTACACTGAGCCTGCTGCTTTCTCAGTTCTTAAAAATGATCTAAGATCTCCCACACTAACAGGCTTTAAAACTATCTGAACCTTCTGTGATGTAATCACAGCAATCTCAGTGCCAGTGAGTTGTAAACCACACCCATCATTGAAACTAGCCTTCATTTAGATATCAGTGATGGACTTGTAAAGTTGCATAACTGTATCTTTTGTCATGGTAAAATTTGTCCAGAGACATGCAGCACTACACCTGCAGATGAACTCAAACCCGACTTTGTAGTAGTTTCCAGAACAATAGGTCTCAGCAGCATGTCATCTTGCTACACATTTGTGAATATTTTTTTCTGTAACCGTAAATTTAAAACACAAGTGTGTGAAAAAAAATGGACAAGTGAAAAGTTCAATTTGCTCTTTACATTTTTTTTTACATTTTATTGCAACCTTAACCACACGACTGCTACTGGTGACAAAGTTAATTAATCAAAACCTAAATGTGCAAAATAAAGAAGGAAAAATTAAACTCTAAGTAAAGGAAGACCTTTAGCATTTAGCATTTTATCTATAGGTTAGTTAAATTTTACACTAAAGAACTGATGTTTTACCCTCATAAAAAAGTAAAATGAAAGGTTTATGTATATGAATATTTAATCATTTAGGAAAATAACCAAGTATGTCATTTGACCAGATTCCATGTTTTACGTTCTACTTTTTACATGTAATCTAATTAATAAATCCAACATTCTGGGTATATTTTTGAGTGTAACTTGACAAAATAAAATTAGATAACGTATGGATGTATAATGTATCTGCTCCATTATATTAATTCTGTTTAAATTTTACATAGAAAAACTGCATTTAACAACAACCAGGACAGTGTCCTGTTTGGATGTAGGAGAGACTAAAAAAAACAAAAATTAACAATAAACCTAGCCTTGTAATGCCAAGTGTGTCATATTTCATACGTACATCTCGTATGTCTTTGTGATTTGTTTTTGTAACCGTAACCCTCTTACATGTTTTTGCTTGTTTCAGACAAACTGTGAGCAATAAATTGCAAAACAAAAGGCCAAATGAAGCAAAAATAATATAATTTTTTTTTTAAATGTCAGAAAGGTTTGATGAACACTACAGTTTAAAAAATTAAAAATGAAAATCTTCTGGTGATTATTTCATGTTTCAGTCATCTTTAGGGTTAACTCAATTTAAGTATTGTCCCATTAACAAGTCAGTAGTTGTGCAATTTTTGTTACGCTGATGATAATTTCCAAATCTGATAAACACAGATAAAACCCCCACATTTAACTGACAGTAATGTGACCCAGGCCGGAGCCACCTACTCAAAAGCCGATTGTTGTTCATCATCCATGTGATTGAAACGCATGGTTATGATTTCAAGGCTTTATGGCTCTTATCTCTGAATCTCACTGACCAGAAGGAACAGCCTTTCATCCTTTCTCCCCAATGTCACTCGACTCCTGTTTTCAGAACTAACTTCAAACTGTGAGAGGACGAGCAGATATGGACGGGTAAGTCGAACATCCACCAGATTAACATCATTAACTGACGCATTTTCAAACTTTCATTCGCGTGCTTCCAGAAAACACATCGTGTGGATGTTGATGCTTCCCATACTGGTTCTCCTGGGCAGAACAGAGTCTTTGATAGATTTGAGTATGTCATCCATTATCTATCTGTCTCTCTTTTTTTTAAACTTCTTGACTCCACAACTAAATGCAGCTTCTCTTTTAACTAGAAAATATTGAAGGGAAGCTTGTTTTCTATCAAATGGAGGGAAATGCCACCTATGTGAGAGACAGAGGTGAACTGGCGTCAGATGTTCCCACAGAGACTATGTTTGAACTCTTTGATCCCCAAAAGAATTTCAGCTCAGCAAAGTTCACCTATACTTGGGACTTAGGGAATGGGTATGATTTCTTACACTTTTAAATATAGATTTTAAAAAAAATGTCAGGGATGATTTTCTTTGTCTCATATTCTTTTTTGATCTTTGATACAGACAAGTGATTAACGGCACTGAGCCAGTTGTCCGCTATCATTACCCAGAATCAGGAAACTACACAATGTGGTTGAAAGTGGGAGCGAATGTGACCAAATATTCACCTCCGGTCACCGAAGTCTACTCCACAGATGTTCAAGTGCTTGGTTTGTGGCTTTGAATTTATATATGCATTAATATATTCCAATATAACTTATTTTCAGTCATTTTCAATAGGAAAAAGCAGTCTGCTGTAAGCTGAACATTCCTGGAAAATTTAATTTGAGCTGTGACCTGATGACCTGATTTAACTTTCAGGATTCATAAGAAAGCAGATTTTGTAGCACTTCTAAGTTAAGGTGGTTTCAAAGTAGTACTTCTTAAACTTGAGGGAGGGAGTTCATGGTGCAGAAGGGGCGTGGATGGAGTGAAATGAAGTTGAATTAATGTGAGTTATGTAGGGAACATTTTCCAAAATGCTATCATCTTGATCTTTGTGATCTTTGTGTTTGGAAACTAGAAAACTTCTGTAAAGTTTTCTCACTAAAGAACAAAATGACTAATAGCTAAAACTTATCTGTAGATGCCATCAAGAACATCGAGCTGAAGGGGCCATCAGAATATGAGGTGTCACAGGATGCCAGTCTGACTTTTCATGTTGATGGAAGGTGAGCTGCATTTACTAGGAACATTGCTATATATTAGATCAACACAAGTTTAAAATAGTGTGAGCCTTAATAGTGCCCTTTATTTTCCATTCAGCTTTTTATTTAATATTAATTTTATCATTGTATTATAAAGAAAAGCTTCTTACCCCTGTGTGTGTGTGTGTGTGTGACTTTAGTCCTCCCATATGGGTTTGCTGGCGTTTCCTCCCCAACTGCTTGCCGGATGTGATGGAGGGCTGCACGCTGACCATGTTGTATGACAACATGCTGAAACTGAACCACACCTTCACCTCTGCCGGCTACCACTGTCTGGACATCAGTGTCCGTAACGAAATCAGTAAGCTGCAGACCTCCTTCAACCTCTACGTCAAGAAAAACAGTGAGTATCCACCCACCCACCAGCAGAAATACCTGCAGGCTAACATGTTGTTTTCTGTGACATAAAAGCAGAGGACATAGGGAAGAAGAGAAAGAAAAGACATAAACTGATGTGGCAGAGAAATGGTTTTAGGCCAGAGGATCATTTAGAGGAAAACTTGTTACAAAATGTGTTGGATAACGTCAAAATGCACTGTCATGATATCAGAAAACACGGCTGACACTCACACAGGAAAAATTTATGTTCAGTGCTCCCTGCCAGACTTGCTCTGCTGGATTTGATCACTGTATTTTAGCTCAAGCAGTAATCTTTTCACACCCTAAACAAAACCAAAACCAAAGCACAGCATTAAGATTCTAAATGACAAAAGAACAAAAAGAGCACAAATAAAAGTTAAAAAAGCTAAGACAGCCAGAAAACTTTGGAAAGCTAGATTAGCCCCATTCATCAACATAAGACTGCATCTTCCTAATAGCTTCATTAGTACTATAGAGTACTGAAGAGTCGGGAGATGAATTTATTGGGAAAGTTAGCGGAACCAAGCTACTTGATCATAAATGACACAGAGGAGCTCATGATTCAGCAGCGTATTCAGTTTTGAGTGCTGAGAATGGATTCTGCTTAATGACTTCTAAATGCACCTAACAGGAAGCCAGCTGACTGCTGCTATAGGTAAAGCTGAAGGCCCTACCTGAAAAAAAAGGGGACATCCAAGGTGTTCGGGCCAGCTTTAGTAATCTAAAACAAGGGAGACAGTTTGAAGTTTCACATGTGATCATACCTTAAGACTCCCTAATTACTCCCATAACATTTACAAGCTGTTTATGCCACATGAAAAATCTGTGAAATCTGTTCCCTGTGTAGAAAACCATCTTTTTACTGTTCAAGAAGTATAACGTGGAACACAAAATGCAAAAGCTGCATTTTTCTCTCTTTGTGGCAGCCTGTAGTAAGAGCAGGAGCTTTCATTTTCACTTATTAACTCAGAGTGAATCAAAAAGGTTATTGGATAACTGAATGATTGGGAGACATAAATGAAACAAAAACACAGCAAATATTTGATATCTTGTCTATTTTCTTTTCCGAATGAACTGTCAGAAATACCAAATGACATTTTTCCTCTTCCCCCACTAAATTTGTAAATTTAATCAATCTACTTTTTTCTGTTTTACTTTTTATACATCAATAAAAAAGTTGGGACGCTGTGTAAAATATTTTTTTTAAAAAAAGGTGCAAAGATTTTTAAATCACATATTCTATTCACACTATAACATAGAGATGTTTAAACTGAGAAAATGTTCAATTCTAAGAAAGATATGAGGTGATATTTAATTTAATTGCAGCCACATTACAGAGAACCGAGTTTGTCTGAGTTCTGTCCAGGTATTCCAGCTTCCCCCCAGAATCCAAAGATATGCATGAGTTTAGGCTTACTGATGATTTTAAACTGATCATAGGCATGAATGTGAGCGTGAATGGATGTTTGCCTCTCTGTGTTAGCCTATTAGTCTGTGACAGAAGGGCAACCTGTCTTGGGATGTACCCTGCCTTCTGCCCCATGACACCTGGGATTGGCTCCAGGCCCCCTACAACCCTGAATCGGAGAAGTGGAAGAAAATGGATGGATTTGTCTGATAACAGAACACTTTTCCACTTTGCTTCAGCTCGTGTTAAATGGCTCAGAGAAGACGGCAGCATTTCTTGATTTGACTTAATTTTCACATACGTCGTCTTCATGCATGATAGAGCTTCCTGAGCCTGCCTGTTTTTAATGCAGTGCCGGCCTGAAGACAAGATCCTTTTTCCCTTGCGCATAGATTTCTCTAGATTCTCAGTATCCTTTGATGATGTTGTTGATTCAAAATTTTCACAATTTTACATTGAAGAACATTCCACAATTTCTTGATGCAGTTTTTGCTTACTGGTGAACCGCTATTAACCTAATTAGTTGCAAAATGTTCTTCCAGCGGTTTCTTTTATTACCACTTACTTTTCCATCCTTTTATTGTCCAGGACCCAACTTTTTTGAGGTGCGTTGCTGCAAACGAATTCAAAATAAGCCAGTACTTTTTCTGAAACAGTAAAATGTCTCAGTTCAAACGTTTGATATATTACTTTTTTTAAAATTCTTCCATAAAAAGTATTTTTTCTTTCTTTTTTTTTTCTTTTAACCATTGCTCCTTTAGCTCGTAGAAGTCGTAGAGAAACTGCACTTTTAATGCTTCATAGCTGGTCCAAACCTTTCACGTTGTAAACACATTGATAGGCATATTTGGACAATGTTCGTAAATTCAGATGAATACTTTCACGTGCTTTACCTTACTGTGAATTTTGATCTGATCTTCATGTCAATTATTTTCCCTTTTAATGTATTTTTCAATGCAATGTTGGTCTTGAAAGTTCTATTAGAAAGATCTTTTAGAAGTGAACTACCTGCAGACACCACATGCAAAACCATTTGAAATGTTAACGCTGCTTATTGGTAGTCAGCATCAGAACGTATACACCCGGTAAGTTCCAAGCATTATTGCATGTGAAAGCATACACACGCTACTGAACACAATGAAACAAAACTAGTCCAGCAACTCTTTTTTGAACTGGAGTTCTAAAATTAATTAGCAAGTTTAAGGACATTTGCAAAGTTCTCTTGGCTAAATATTAACTATTTTTTATTAGTCATTGTGTACCTTCTGCTTTAATAAAGTTAGACTGAATCACAGTAAATCTAAATCAATACAGCAAAATATTTTGAAACAAAGGCCAGCCATGCTGTGTCATGAGGTGTTTCATGTGCTGTTTAGCTGTGTTAGTTCCACAGACACAGATGAAAGAGTGAAAAATGGAGGAATCCAAGCGTATCAAAGCAGGCTGAACTGACTGGTCCGAACATTTCTGCTGTGCTCAATCAATTCGTTGTTGTGATTTTATTAAAGTTGCTATTGAGCTAAAATTAGCGTCTGCTTCCTACTTGCTAAGAAACACATATTTTCTGGGACAAATTTGAAACTTTAGACTCAGTTTTAGAGTGTGGCCTCTGTGTTGTGCTACTTAACACACAACAGAGTGCCTTACTTTCTTCTATCATTATACCGAACAGGGTCATAAAGCCAGTAAGAAAATTGTACGCTTGCTAAAACCACCATATTCATTTGCAATAAAGAGCCGACACAGCATTCCAACTACAGTGTATAGCATGGAGAGTAGAGACACATAATAGACACAGAATAAGTATTTGAGATATAATTGTTTCAGTTACTTATAATTGTTTTTATTGCATCTTTAACAACAGACCCACACGCTGTCTGCTTCTTTCTACCTTAACTACAGATGGTGCTCAAATTTTCTTCATCCTGTCAAGTGCTGCCATTCTTGTGGCAACGTTCTCCTTCATCACAGTCAAGGCCTGTCACCCTCATTACCACAACAAACTAAAGGTACACATGTTTGTGTTTCATTAACCACATGTTAACAAGTCAAAGGTACATGTAGTGATCATTACAACTAAACAATGCCTTCAATGCAAAAGATTCACAAGCCATATCAGGAAATGATTGTAAAATTGTGTACTTCATCAGTACTGTATATCCCAGTGGTTAGAGTTTAAGCAAATAGCCTGTTATCCTAGTTTTCAATAGCTCAGTGAGTGCCAGTGATTGCTGTTAAATGCTGTGAATGACCACAAGGAGGCTGCCTATTTCCAGAAATAAATCACACTTGAACAACAACAAACTATAAACCATCATAAGCTCAGACATTTGAACCTACTTTACTGTGAAACTGCATTTTTATTTAAACGCAACTTTGAAGCTGGCTGACATTTTTCTGGTAAATTTCATTTTGCAGATTGCTGCTTCCAGTAATGCTGTATTTCTGAAGAACCAAGACTCTGATGGTCAAAGCTTAATTCTGTTGAAGCTCTCCAACATTGAGAGAGCAGAGAAAGAGCCACTCCTGTTGCAATATGGGACTCAAGGCCGCTCTTAACCAGCACATTGCTTCTCTTTCCGCCCTCTCACTGTGGCTGCATCCACATGTATTTGGCAAAGGAAAATCTACAGCTACTAATAACTGTGACCCTGCATATCTTGCATGTGTGATTATAGATATATATTGCTAATATGTGCATGATCAGGTAGCTTGATATGGCATTTTGAAGAAAACAAAAAGAAGAAATAAAGTGCCTGTATGTATTTAGAACTATCCTTTAAGCTGGGTTAATTGGTGGTTTCACCGCCAATGTTCAGTAGGCTAACAGGTCAAACACTGTATTTGCCATAAAATAATGATGGCGATCAATTAATGAGTCACAGAACTCAGGCTGACATTCAAATAAACTCATAAAAAATTAACAGCTCAGGCGCAGGTCATGTTTAAACAATGAGTGTTAATAATCATGCTGTGAATGGATTGGGCCACTCATTTATTCCATGTTTTTAATTGATCCATGAATCTAGGCCTTGCTTCATTGTTACTTTCCAGAAAAACAATTAAATATTTGTTTTGACATTCATCTTGCAGTCTTAAATGCTGAGGCACAGCTGCACAAGATTTTTTTTGTGATTTTTTTTTTTTGCAGAGAGCTAATATTTGACTCTGTCCTATTGAATTCCCGAACCTCTGACCGAGACATTATAGGTGGTGCTATAATACTGCTGCAAACACACAGAAATAGACCACCACTATTGATAACAGTTTTCTTACAACTACAGATTGGTAAGAAAATGGTTTTCAAATGGAATATCAACAGGTAGGACAGTTGTCTACCATAGAAGGGGACTGATGGTTAGCTTCCTGGAGGTAGAGACAGCGATAATAAAAGAAGAGAAACAGGTTTGTAAAGTTCTAACATAAGTAAAAAGAAAACTGTCAGTGAAGGATAAGAAGGCTGTAAATCGAATATGAATTGCATAAAACTGCATACTTTTTCAATTTACTTCCTTGAATATTGGCTCATGCTAACATGAGCTAATCATCATGTTAGCAAGCTATTTAAGTCAAGTATCACACATTTCAAATTTGGCTTAAAATCTGGATGGATATGGGAAAAATCCCTCTTCTGGGGTTGACATAGCAGAAATTTCAACTTGTGTTAAGCTGAAAGAGAGTGAAAGAGAGTGGAGGACTTTTAGGAATTTTCACGTTACACCACATAAAAAATGTAGATTGCTATAATTGTGAACCAGAGCATCATGCCTGATGCTCAGGTTCACAATTCAAATGAGGATATTTATCTGAACATATTCTACTTAGAACTTAACAGAAAGTACAAATGAAGCTGTTGGTAATGCCATTAGCCATTAACCTGCCATCAGGGTTTTCTTTTATAAACCTTGTGTTTTGTATCAGTTCATATTGATACAATTCGATGTACAATTAATGAATGTTACATTGAAATTTGGTTCATGTCATGAACATGAACCGAATTTCAATAAGGTTGTGGTAGGTAACATGTTTTTGATGTCACTGGACAGGAAATCCATCTGTTCATCCATTTTCTTTCATCTAACTAATTCAAGAGCGTCTATCACAGCTGTCTTAGGGCAATAGGCAGGCAACACCCTGGACAGGTTGCTAATCTGTCAGCTGCTCTAGTGCTAACACGTAACACATCACTCACGTTCACACCTATGGTCAATTTAGAATCACCAATTAACCTAATGCCATATGTGTCTTTGTACTGTGGGAGAAAGCTGGAGATAAACCATGTAAACACGGGGAGAACATGCAAACTCCACACAAAAACACATTTTTTGATACAAGTTCTCCTACTCTTGAGGTGGTCTTCAGGAATCATTCTCTAGGTTTCTTGAAGGACATTGAAAGCCCTTCTTTAGCTGTTGGCTGCCTTTTGTTCAGTTCTCTGTCAAGATGATCCCACGCTGCCTCAATAATGTTGAAATCAAAGCTCTGGACCTCAAATTCATACAAGACTGGGAGGCCAATCCACGACTGATAAGAGTTTCATTGCCTGTTTGTCTATTCAGGCATGCTGGTATTGCTTTGGCACTGGGTTTGGGATCATTGTCATGCTGAATAATGAAGCTGTTGCTAGTCAAACTCTTTCAAGATGATAAAATGGATCAAAATCTGATGGTAGTATTCTGGGTTCATAATTCTATCAGTTTTAACAATACCCCCAACGCCAATGGTTAAAATGCAACTTGAGCAGCGCTTCCAACCCGTTTTACAGATGGCTGTAGACACTCACTGTTGTACAGCTCTCTGACCTCCATATATATTAATTACAATTTGATCTTTTTCCCTCCTGTATGAATGACTTCTTTACAGCCTTCCAAATGGATCTCTAGGTCCTCTTTTAGGTCTTTGCTCAATTTTTTTCATATTTTTAAGGACATGACATTTAGATCTAGTTTATCTGCTTTAGACAGTCTTCCACAGATCCATATTACCTTCTTTTAATAAAATTTTACCATAACCAAAACAAATTCAATCAAAATTATTTAAATTCAACTTTGTTATAGAAACACAAAAAATATAAAAGAATATTGTTTCTAATTACTGAAAAATAAAGCATCAGCCTGAGATGAAAGAAAAGCTTGATTCAAATTCAGTAGAAAAACAGAAAGAGTTGTAAAAGTTGACCTTACATAAACTCTTTGAATCTTTTCTAACTCCTCTGGCGTCAGTCACGTTATTTTTATTCAGTTTTTTACCTTGATGGTGTTTAATGATAGCGTGTTCTCTGTTAGAGACGTCAGCATTATTAATTGTGAGTGTTTTGATGAATGCTGGTTGTCAAAGACACTGCGGGGAGATGCAGATGCTAAGATGAATATCAGGATGACCTTGAGCTAAATAAAAAGTTAAAGTCTGCAGCTGTTCGCATTTTTTAAGAGAAAAATCTGTCATTATATTTCAGCTCTGTTATATTCACTTATATCTACTGAAGCTGTTTGAGGTTTAGATGTGGCAATGTAAACATATGAAAATATATATAAAATACATACAGTATGGCTCATATCACTGATGTGTTAAAAAAAATTAAATTACTTAAATAAAGGAAAGTCATTAGACATGTGGGACTTGTTTTTTGTTTGTTTTTCTGCTTCTTTTTTTCTCTTATCAAATTTCAAACTTTGATTCTTTTTTTATCACCAATTGCTTTTGGAGTCCATCTTTTGAAGCTTCGAGGTCTGTGTTTTAGCTGCTAGAAACACAAGTGACCAAAGAGTGAATTGCTAAGTTATAAACTAACACTACCAAGCTTGATTAGCAAGGTGCCATAACTGAGCCACTCGCCTAGCTTGGGGGTCACTGTGCCGAGTGCTCTGATTACCACTGGGACCACTGTCACCTTCACCCTCCATCTTCTCGAGCTCTTCTCTGACTCAGTTACTTCTCCAGCTTCTCGTGTTCCTTGTTCCTGATGTTGCTGTCATTCGGAACCGCTACGTCTGTCACTACAGCTGTCTTCCTCTGCTTGTCTACCACTACTATGTCTGGTTTGTTAGCCATCACCATTTTGTCCGTCTGTATCTAGAAGTATCACAAGATCTTAGCTAGGTCATTCTTGACCACCATAGGGGGCATCTCCCATTTTGACCTCGGGACTTCCAGGCCATACTCGACACAGATGTTCTTGTATACTATCCCGGCCACTTGGTTATGGCATTCCATGTATACTCTGCCTGCTAGCATCTTGCACCCTGCTGTTATGTGCTGGATTGTCTCAGGGGCATCTTTACACAGCCCGCACCTGGGGTCTTGCCTGGTGTGATAGACCCCAGC
>VUQG01003808.1:35294-53899 GCA_015106755.1 Etia nguti
TCTTAGCTCGGTCATTCTCCACCACCATAGGGGCTGTCTCCCATTTTGACCTCGGGACTTCCAGGCCATATTCGGCACAGATGTTTCTGTATACTATGCTGGCCACCCTGCTGTTATGTGCTGGATTGTCTCAGGGGCATCTTTACACAGCCCGCACCTGGGGTCTTGCCTGGTGTGATAGACCCCAGCCTCAATGGATCTTGTGCTCAGAGCTTGTTCCTGTACTGCCATGATTAGTACCTTTGTGCTGTCTTTCAGCTTTGTCTAGCCACTGGTAGTATTTCTGGATGTCTGCTACTTCCTCAATCTGCCAGTCGTACATATCATGCAGGGGCCTGTCCTTCCATGATGGTTCCTCCGCTTGCTCCTCTTCTTTCTTCGGTTTCTGCTGCCTGAGGTATTCACTAAGCACGCAGTTAGTTGTGGCCATCTTCCTGATGTACTCATGGATGTTCGTTGTCTCATCCTGGACAGTCGTTCTGACACTCACTAAAACCCTTCCTTCCGTTTAAAGTACAGTCTCAGGGTGCTGGATTTGGACTTTGACTGGACCATTGCAGCGCATTGATGCTTTTTCCATTCTGTTAATTTGGGCCAAGCTTCAGCTGTTGGACAGATGGCCTCACATTTAAATCTATAATACTTTGGTACACAGAGGAGTTCATGATGGACTTAGTGACTGATTGGGGGGGGGGGGGCCTGTGTCTGTAAAACAAGCACAAATCATCACCTCTCCACCACCGTTCTTGATGGCTGGTATGAGGTTTTTGCGCTGACATGCTATGTTTGATTTTCCCCAAATGTAGTGCAGTGCATTATAGCCACATATCTCCACTTTGATCTTGTCTGTCCAGAGCAGATTGTTCCAGATGTCTTTTGGTTTGTTCAGATGCAACTTTGCAAACCTAAGCCATGCTGCCATGTTCTTTTTATAGCAAACAGGCTTTCTCCAGGCAAACCTTGGAGGGGGGGGTCAATTTCTCTGAGCACTGCACAGTCCTGAGAAGATTGGCAGATAATGGACTTCAATCTGTTGGCCTTATAACCCCTCCCTGATTAATGGGCAGCAACAGTTGTTTCTACTAGGATCCTTGCTGACGTTTTTCCTCCTTGACATTGTGTTATCAAATACCTGAATGCTCCAGAGCAGCAAACTTGAAAAGCTTCTGCTTTCATAGAAATGCCACACTTGCTGATGATCAGTTAATCAAGTGGATTTGATTAGCAGGATCTGGCTGATACTTACTCTCTTAATTCCTGTGGAAGCAGGAAGGGTGTACTTAGTTTTTCCACACTGCTTCTGTGTGTCAATTAAATTTTTAAGACCTGCTAAGAACCATCTTATTTTTATTATGTCCTGAACCTTTAAGGATTTGCTTTCTTTTGACCAGCCTAAGCTTCTTAAATGCTTACCTCCCCTGAAAACAACCTGTGTCAATTATATAAATTATTCTTCACGACTAATCCACTAGAGCACAGTTAGTATTCCCATCTTCAAAGACCCTTACGGTATAACAGGTTTTGACAATTCTTGATTTTGAGAAATGCAAAAAATATTTTTACCTGTCAAACTTAACTGATTGCTTTGTTTCGCTCAAGCTGGGCAGCTAAGCTAACATATAAAAGACGGTATTCTATATGATTCCATAATTCTGGATTTTAGTGAAGCTTAAACTTAAATAACTACATCCAAATAATGAATGTGTGTCATGTAGTTTCAGGGCTGTGGCAGACTTGTCTTGTCTAATGGAGAGTGTCCGTGATGTCACCACTGACCTTTTTCATCTGTTAAGAGTTGCTAAATCCACCTGGGACATCTGTTGCTGTTTGACTGAAGCCATCGGAGTCTGAACAGCAGTAAGACAGTAAGTCTGTCTTACTCGTGTGTTGCCTAACCACTGTCACAAACAAGATGGTTTTAAAACTGGTGTATAAGATTCATATGATTTTTTTTAAACAAAGTCTCACAGAGATTACTCATATTCACTCGTACATTCATTTTGCAGGAGTAATTATCTTTATTTTCCACATTTTCTTTACACGGTAAACATTTGGAAACACTTAGAAAACATTTAATGGCACTTATATGAGAAGGCCACAGGACAAGATGGAGAAAGCCTTACAAATGTGCTAACAGACCACATTAAAAAAAAAAAAAAAATTCTGGACAGTGACACCACATAATGGAAAGTTACATTCAAATTTGCATTCAAGCACATGTTATAAGGTTTTAATTGATTTTTTACTCTTCTTCTTCACAACACAGAAGCTGTGTGTATGTTTTAAATATGATTCACCATTTCCTATGATGGAGAAAGCCAAGAAGAGAGAACTGTGATAAGCTATCGCAGATGTGCTCCATCCATCAGTGCCACATGAAATATGTTTTTTTGTTTTGTTTTTTGTTTTTGTAGTATTATCCCTTTTAAGAGCCAAACATGTGAGGATCAGATTGCTGTTGGCTCCGTGCTATTGCCTGGTTAAAGAGGATGCATAACATTAGCCACCCTTTTAATCTTTCCTCCTACACAGCACGCAACACTCGCTCACATGTTAATGGCAACTTCGGTCTGGACCTGAATGTGTTTGTCATACTACAAGTGTGCTACACTAGAGTGGATTTTCATTACTTCAGAGCTTCGGAGTGAGTGTGTGAGTGTGTGGGAGGGAGGGGGTCGTTTTACGTCTTTGCACCAATACCTGCGGGGACTATGTTACTACGGCTGTTGAAGTCAAGTATCCTAATCGTGATGAAGAAACTGCTGTCACTAAGGAGCGCTCTAATTGCCACTGGAAAGAGCAAGCAGAGGTGATTGTGACCAGCCTGGCCGAAACAATACACACTTAGATGTGTGGCCCTGAACGCTGGATCACACCAAATGGTCAAAATGTTACAGCTGTGATCTCAGTGGGGTCTTTTTTTGTCCTTTTTCAGAATTGTTTAGTAATCCTAGAGCTGTACATGTAAACCAGACTACAAAAAGCATCCATCTATAAAAAAATAAAATGAACAAGCTGCCTCACAGTAAGAACAGACTACTTAAAAAAAAAAAATTGAATGGATGGAAACATTAACTAATCAAATTACAGACTGAGAAGTTTTTTTAAGCGTTGGGCAACCGCTCCTGGCATATCTCCAAGGGCCGCTTGAACGCTCCCCTCCCGAAAACTTCGACGTTGCTCGCCAGCCAGGAGATGACATTCCCAGGGACGTATGAAGTGCAGTTGGCCATAGACTGGATCTCGACGGGCTTCAAAACACGGTCCCAAACGTTCACCTGACTCAGCTCGCCCACGAAAGCCTGTCCGGCATCAAAGCGCCCGCCCACCACGTCCTGGAAGAGTCATAAACAGCAGGATGTGAATTTAAACCGCATTGACAACAACATTATCAAACGTAATTACCTGTTCCGGCACGGAGGAAGAGCCAAACTTTTGTACTGTCTTTTAAAGTGCTCTTGCTTTGTTTTCTAGTGTCAGCGCCACGTGACCACTGAGGACACGAAGTCAAATCCTTCATCTGTTTTCTGAGAAATTTGTCATTTTGTAAAGACTTTATGTTTCATAATTTAATAACACTAACAAATGTTTCATATAAGCAAAATGACTGCTGTGTGGCCATAATAGAATAAAAGAAGAATCATGTGAGAGCATCATGGGTATTTATGTTGATTTGAATTTTAGATTCATGGTTAATATATTTGGTTTTTGTTTGGCTTTCATTGTTCTTCTAGCATTTGCAATCTTGATTATGTGTTTGCTGAATTGTTGAATTCCTGATTTGATTAATTTATTGCTCTAACAGAGGGTGAGTTTTTTTTTTCTTTTGATATCATTGAATCTTTTCTTTTCTTTTCTTTTAATTTTCAGTTTTACAGTTGCGTGTTTTTTGGTTCATTTTTATTCTTTTAGTTCCCACTGTGTTCTCTTGTTCAGCCCTCTGTGTTTATATAGTCCCGTTTTTCCTATGTCACTTTGGCAAAGCATCTATCATGCTTTCCTGTGTGCCACCTGCTGTGATCTCCTGTGGTTTTGGAATAAAAGGCTCGCCTTCAGTTATTTAAGCCAGCCTCTGCCTCGCATTCGGATTCTCACTCAATCTCTCTCCCCTGACAGATAAACTGCTAGAAAAACAAAACTTAGGAAACAGATTTTAAAACTATTAATTTCAAAATGAAAGTATGAAAAATACTTAATATTTATTTGTCATGTCTGGTAGAAAAATTTGTGGTAGACAGATAAGAGTGCAAAGTCCTTAGACGAACAGTTCTCCTGACCTTGGTACTTCAGGCTGGATCCTGTTACAGCTGAAGCACCTTTTCACACCATCTTCAGACAATATTAAGAAGCTTGACCTGAAGACCTGAAGCAATCATCGGACACAGTCATCTGTCTGCACTGCAGTTGCGATCCTTGTTACGTGTAGTCTATAAAGTCCAGTCTTTTTATGTGTTTGCAATCAAGATTATGATAAAACTACCAAGCCAAATTTCATGAATCCTAGTGGAGATTTCAAGATGCATAGGCATATAAGGAAGATAGAGTGCAAAATAGAGAACTGACATTGGCTTTGGTGATGTATGTGTTCTTCAAGTGCCCATCTAGTGGCTCAGATATTTCAGTATTGCTCAAGGTAACAAACTGACTTACCAACTAACAGACTGAAAATTATAGGTTCCGTGTTGATGCATATATACAACAGTCAGCATGTGTAAGTAATCCCTGTGAGCTAAAGGATCATTCTTCAGAGGGCTCCAAACTCTCAGTTTACACTGTTTTTTTTTAGTCTTGGATCTGTATGATGTCAAAGACAGTGGATTTCCTAAGTATGGTCATTTCAGACACACAACTGTACAGAGTGCAAGGGGCAGCCAATTAGAAGAAAGCTGGCTTAAAAGGAGGCTGGTTACAAAGGGAAAGGGGTAAAATGGCTCGTCTCAGCTAGAGGAGGAACTGAGGGGATGTATCAACACCCAGCATGAAATAAATAGGAGTTATTTTGTACTGTGAATCATGCAAAGCTACTCTAACAGAAACCAAGAATATAAATATGGAAGTGGAAATTAGGTTCCCCTCAATCACATAAATTTTCTGCATGCTGGTTTGTAAACTTTGATTAGCAGTGATTTGGACACCAAATGTTCCCTACAGAACTAAACAGTAATATGATTTTTATTTTTTTTTAACGATAACAGCACTCAAAGACCACAAGCCTCAGCAAACGGCCATTCATGCCTTTTAAAGAGGGATCTGGATGCACACCAAATATTTAATGGCTTCTTCCCTCAACACGAAGTGTCACGAAAATAGACTGGGCAGGTTCTGTGTAAAGCCATTAAAAGAGACACAAACAAACGTCAATAAAAACATGCATTATTACCTGCTCGGCAGATGTAATAATACATTGATTCATTTAGCAACAGACCTCAGCATCTGTGGGCAGTGATAGATTCACTGTTGTTTCTGTTAATTGTTTTGTTCTGATAATCAGCCTGGATCTAATTTGTGCCGCTTTAAATCTGGGTAATTTTCTTCTTTCCAACTGCAATTTGCAGAGACACCTCATAAATAGTGCGTCTTATTAGTCGAAGCACTTGGTACAGCATTTTCAAGTTTTTTTCTTCTTGCAGTAATGTGAGCGTGATGTGCTAGATAGCTGAGAGCACATAGTTGCAACACTTTCTTTTTCTGACGATGAATCTAAAAATAGACATTCATCAAAGATTTTACTGTATCATTTTACCTGCTCCTGCCCCAGGATGATCACTCCTCCAGGTTTGATGGGGTGCCAGGCCGCCAGGTTGTCACCAGCTCCCAGCTTCTCCCCGTCTTGGTAAGCCTCCCACTGACCGTCTCGCGTGGTCCAAGAGATGCAGATGTGGTGCCACCTGCCGTCGCGTACCTCCAGGGGAAGCTGGGCAACCTAGGGTCAAAGAGACATTATGATTTTGAAACGTGTGTTTTGGTACAAATATGATTTTTACTAAATGACTACTTCAATCTAATTTAATTACTTGCCTTGTCGTTAATGAGAAGCTCAATTGGGTTGTTGCCCCATTCAATCAGCACAATCTCATTTGCTTGCCCTGGTACGCCATAAGAAAAGGGCGTGCCTATGCCAGGGCTGGCACTGGACTTGATCCACATGCAGAGAGTGAAAGCATACATCTCTGGCAAGCTCTTGGTGATACGGCCATACAAGTAGTTGGTACGCTGGGGCAGGGACAGCTTAAACTGCTCTGGGGATATGAAGTCTCCTCCGCCTGTAATAAGATCGGCAGAAAAGACCCGTGGTGTAAGGAGGGAGCGGTGACCCATGAGGCCAAATCATCTCACCCCTATTTCACCTTTGGCGATTCATAAGATCATCTTGACTATTCCGAGTGCCGCCCTCTGATTCACAGTAAACTTCAGATGGCAGCACCCTTTCTCCCATCTTGTAATTTTCCTTTTGTGAGGCACTATTCTCTGTGTAGTCATCCAATCTGTCGAATGTGCTGTATGTCATTGAAATTTTGTTTATATCTCAAAACAACATTTCTTCTTGATTTAATCTCTACAGCTATTGCAATGTAAATATGTGAGTTTGTGCTTGGCTGTACCTTTCTCCAACTCATTGATCCTCTCCACCAAGGCGTTTAGAGTGCTCTCTGTTTTCAGCCTGTAGGCAGCTGTGGCATTGGACAGCATGCTCTTTTCTGCCTCCAAGGTGCTGACTTTTTTCAGGAGCTGTTTCTCCAGTTCTCCAAGACGTTGCTGCAGCAGGTCACGGAGCTCACTAGGGAACGTGGCTCCAGATATGTTGGCCCTCATTTGCTGTTGCTAAGGAAGGATCAACATCCTCAGTTATCATAAGCAGGATGTGCACTAAGTCCCCCTGAGAGCTGTGAGCTTCTGTGTGACTGATTGGCAGGTTTACAGATTCAGTTTAAATCAAAGTTTTTCAGTCAGTATTCCCCTCCTGTCAGGATAATCCACTCATTTATTTTAATGTGAGAGGCACATACTGGGCTTGAAACAGAGTATTTTCATACTGTGAGGTAGTCATGGTAAGACTATGAAGAAAAGACTCTTCAATTTATTGAAAGCGCAAGCAAAGTGAAGGCAGGTCACACGAGGTCCTGCATCACAGGAAATTAACCAATTAGCTGTGTAATCTCTTCCCACATACTGTTTTGATTCTCCACGATAAATTCAGTAACAATTCTTAGAAGTCACGCTCTGCTTTTGTGCGAATCGACAGTTTGTTTTAATCCCTTTAAATCCGTAATCCGTGAGCAAACTAGGTTTTTAGGTTCGGGCTTTGGCACAGTGCTTTGCGCAATGATGCTTACCTCAAGGTTCTCCAGCCGGTCCTTGAGCCCCTGCATGGTTTTTCCAAGATTGTCGATAGTTTCATTTGGATCCCCGGGAACGTCCCCCATCGTGTTTTGTTTGTCTTTGCCCCATGTTCCCCCTTTGTCGTACTTTCTATCGGCGGTGGCTGACGCGCACAGAGACAGCTTGGTGGTAAGCTCGTTGATGGTTCCAATCTGTTTGGAAATCGTTTCTTTCTGTTGTAAAATCGTCTCCCGTAGCTGCATGACTGTGTTTCTGAGCTCTTCTTCTTGACCCCCGGCATTTAACTCGGGTAGCAAAGTCACAGGGCAACTGGCATCGCCCGTGAGGGGTATTGCCCGGCAGATGTAGCGCTTTCCATCGTCCGCCTGCCTGTTTGTTAGCTGACCACATCCCAGAGCACAAAAACATAACACCCCGAACAAGAGTGAAAACATACCGGTGGCTTGTATCGCCCAGAGAGGTCAAGGAAGAGGTGAAAACCTCACAGTTAAATTCTCAGCACTCCAAGGCGAGCCCGATGTTGAGTTCAGTGCGTAAAAGTGTACTCCAAACGGGTCTCCGCAAAAAGCATCATGTATAACTATCTCTACAAAGTAGCGACATGATGTCCGACCGGCAAAATCAGGAGTGGAAAATCCGATCAGGGGAGTTTGCCAGTGTAAGCCCGTTAATGTGGCTTGTGATAACGGAACTATTCCTGGCACGATCGGAGCGCACAGTGTGGTGCTGATCAGACAGCTCCTCTCGATAAAGAGGATTACCAAAAAAAGGTGTCTGTGAAAAGTCCTGGATGTGTTGTAGTAGGGTGACGTCACCTGTCCTAGGTGAACTGTTTGCTTAAATGATGATTCGTTAAGCTGATTAAGACTCTAAGTCGTTGTCGGAAATTGATAGGATTGAAAGGTGTGGTTGATTAGAGGGCGTGGTTATTTTCATACTCGTGCTTTATGGTCGTGCTTTTATTTTTACCCGGTTCCCATCCCCAGACATATGTGTGAGTGTGTGCTGTATGTGGTAGAATTTGAGGTATATATGGATAATAAACAGTAGAATAACTTCAGAACACATTTATGGAAGTCCTGCAATCAAAAAAAAATGGATCTGAGTTTGGATGCATCAATTTTTCAAACATTGCACCAACAGATGTGGCTTCAAGGCAATTTAGAGGTGGAATTGCAGCTGTGAAAAAACATAACAAATGATTCCCAATGCAGGTGAGTCTCTTCAATAAAGCCAACGGTGGAGAAACAGGATGTGGTGGTAAACAATTAGCAACAGTTGCCTGCCTAGTTGCAAAAGGTCAATAAAGCCTGTTGTGCTGACTGGAAGGCCTACCACTGTGCTTTGAAGATGGCATCCAACCATGATCCAAACCACAAAGTCAATCAGAGCTGTTTTACACTCGGGGATGATAAAATGGAAGCAGTTGAGTGCCGAGCAAAAACTGTTCAATTCTGGGATTTAAAACAGCAGAAATGAAGCTCGTGGAGATTTTGATTTGCTCCAAAGAAATGATCAAAGATTTAGATAATTACATGCAAAGTTGGTAAAAGACTAAACATTTTAAAATTATTTTCATGTTAAATAAAATGAAGGCATCGCATCTTCAAGCTGTCATATCTGACTCATCGCGCTCTCTCATTAGGAAGCACATGAATCAGAGAACTCGTGGCTGTCATCCAGCCAGATTTGTGAAAAATTGTCATTAAGAGCAACAATTATTGTCACTCTTGGAACTTTAGTTGGAACAATTTTTAATTGCCATGCAAGCTTTAGTGAAGTTAGGGGTAAAGTTACTACATATAGTACATAAGTACGATTAGATATAGTTAGGTTTCCAACCAAGAGGCAACTTAACGTTCAAAAAGTCAACCTGGAAGTGAAAACTGTGGGGAAAAAATAAGTGTGGTAACCCTCCATCATTTTTGGATTGTTCTCTTTTTTTGTCTGGAACATTTCTGAAATCATTGGGCTTGCTCCTCTTCTTTTTAAAAAAAAATAAAACATCTAACACCTCAGACATTTGAACTGTGTCACAGAGGTTTCAACAGTCTGCACACTGCTTCTTTTTATGAGGGTTCATAGGCCATAAAAGTTAGAACTCGCTGGTTTAATATTAAAGCAATTAAAGTTTGATACTTGGCACCTTTCGTAGTTTTAGTTCATGTCAGTGCAAAGCTCAGCAGGACAATGGCCCAAAAACCTTTGGAGAACATTACTGTAAATCTGTTTGATGATTTAAGCAAGATTGGGCAGCAGGGACTGACCATCAACGCTGTTAGTTTGCCCGGGGGGTTCAGTTGCATGTGCTCGTGCACAGGTCTTGATTAAATGCAAATGCTTTAACGCTGACTCTCACTATCTACTTTTTGTTTACTATAGGACAAAGACATAACCTACCTGCCAGCAATGGCCAACAAACTGGGGACGTCAGTGCCGTTACAAAATTATGATTTTCATTAACAAGCATATTCACCGTGGAGGAGATTCTGGTGTGAGTGTTTGCCTGTGTCACAGAGAACATGTCCACTTATTCATGCAGACCTCAGGAGTGATATTTAAAAAAAAAAAAAAGAGTGAATGTCCACAGGCGCTTCAGATGCATGAATAGATTTTTGGGTATTGTTGATGATTCAGACCCAGTCTCAAGGAAAGTGCACTTCTTTCTATGGAAGAAATAATGCAGGGGCGATGCGGCTTCATCATAAGGGCATCGCCAGTCGCTGCAGAGCACTGAGAAAAACACATATCTAATGGACAGATGAGTGGTTTTGGAAACCAGTGTGTCATCCACTCTTCCCTCTCAGGATAAAGCCCCCATCAGGGAGAGAAAGAAAAAAAAAAACACTGATGAAACAAACAGGACAGCGCAATAAGCCAGAGACAAACATCTTTTAGCAGATCATTATTACTTAGGGAACATAGAGTGCAAAGGAGAATGAGAAAGTCACATTATATGTCAGATTAACTCTTACATCATATGTGGCATTCAGTGAGAGGGATATCTCATTCTGCAGTCTTTGTGCCAGTGGCTCCAGTCTATGGAAGGAGGAGGAGGAGGAGGGCTGTGAAGGAGGGAATTAAAACCCATTAGCGAAGCTTGTGGGTAGGACACAGGCTTGATAGATTATGCAAGATAAATAATGATCATCTTTCAACCAGACTTCATTATTTCCAGAGCTATTAAAACAAGCATTATGAAAAAAAAAAGAAATCTCAAGCCTTATCCGTACACTGTCATTTGTGAACCACAAAAGCGTGCATGACAGCAAC
This sequence comes from Etia nguti, assembly GCA_015106755.1. Lineage (NCBI taxonomy): Eukaryota > Metazoa > Chordata > Actinopteri > Cichliformes > Cichlidae > Etia > Etia nguti. The sequence goes on from VUQG01003808.1 coordinate 45,909, forward strand.
TTAATGTGGTCAAAATGAAAGTCGGGGGCCGTTTTAAAAATGATCATGAAAAGGTTACATGCTCTGATCTCAAAGAATAACTGTTTAGCTTGTGACTCGCTTCACAGAGTCAAGAGGATCAATGAACACTGTTACATTCATTGCAAAATGTATAACTTTAGTTATTAATACAGTAACATACCAAAGTATGGGGGCATCTTTAGTTTTTTTTAGATATTTTGCTGGGAAAATGGGAAATAGGTGAAGAGAATACAGGCAAAAACAGAGTTTGTACTATCTGAATTAGCTTGGATGTCTTCCATTGAGAGCATTTCTAATGAGGCTTCAGTGAACAGGTGAGAGTTCAACTGAAGGGCCAGATTGATTTCTCATGTCAGTGTCAGGTCATTGCTGGATTTTTTCCCTGCTTCTTAAGGACATGACTATCACATACTGTCCTTCCTCTGTAGATAGTTTTCTTTTTATAGGCCTTGCACTTTTTTTGTCCTCCTCTTGTCTAGTTTCCTTTAAATTTTTAAGGACACACTGCACATTATGCTGAGATATGCCAAGTCTCCCGCTAATAGCTCTTTGGGAATCACCTTGTTGGTGCAAAAACACAATTTCGTGCCTGTCATACTGTGTTATCTTTGGCATTTATCGCACATTCAACTAAACACACGGGAGCAAATTAGGGGTGGCTCAAGACTTTTGCACAATGCTGTATTTTTCCAAGTGTTTTGTTACCTTAGGATTTAGTGCAAACAATGTAATTCATCAACCCAGAATTTAGTCATTTTTAAAATTAATAATCTTATCAACCTGTTTGCCTGTTTTCCTCGAATATTGTTGAATCATAACTCACCATTGCACATATTTCCTTTAGTACTGTCCCAGTCATGTGACAGTCTCAGTTAATAAAAAAAGAACAACAACAAACAAACAACTTGAAGCACAGGATTCCACTTTTGCTCTCCTTAAAAATCACATAACCTGGCATCAGGTGAGAGTAATAATATGTCATTTTTGCAAAACTTTGCAGTCTGTGTGATTTTATTATTCATAAAGGATGGCATAACATTCACTTTACTTTGAGCACTGGTAATTTCAGAACATGGATAGACTCCAGAAACATTTTCAGTAGGCTGCCATCTTGTGGTTAAAACAGCTCACAATAACTAACAAAAGCAGCACGAAGACATGGAACAAATTAGTCAAGAAACTTAATTCAAATTAAATATCACTCCATCCCATTGCTAATTAAATACAATTCCCCATACACTAGTGATTAGTTATTAATATTATCTATTAATCTTTTGCTATGTAGAGCAATATCCCCCTGGACAATGTTTAATGTCCTCCAGCAGTACCTACTGCTCCTGATGCAAAATCTGTTCAACACCGTGTAAACACATCCCTTAAAACATTATTTTGCTAACATTTAAAAGACATCTACATGTGTGTTGGCTTTCCAAAATGCAAACTCACGGCCTGTTATTAATTACAGTAGTTATTTATTGTATTGTATTGTCCCATCAGTATTGGGGAATAGCATGGCAACCAGGTTTCCATATAACTTAAAAAAGGGCTTCAAATTGCCTATTCTTAAAATAAAGCCATCGGTACAAACTTCTATTTTAAGTCCTCTATTAAAGATTGCTTATATTTCAATATATCTTGTTTACACAAAGACCACTGATATTATATTTATTCAAGGTGAAACGTCTACCCCACTGTGAAGCCTATTACCTCCAGGAACCATGTTACTTACTACTTCCTCTATTGTAGAAGCCTGAGATTCAGAAGACCATCTAAAACGATGGTCTTATAGCTACTCTTTTACACTGTATATTCTTCCGCGGGTACTAGGATAACAGCTTTTCATTTAAAAAATGTATTATTGCAGATCTGAATAACGAATTTATCACTATCATGCATATATAAACGCTAAACAGATATTATAATACCATGTGTTATTGTAAAAAAAAAAGAAGCTATAACATGCATTACGCGGAGAGATATCACAGATCGTTGGGCGCAAACGGGAGCGCGAGCACGGCGGATAGAGGCGAGGAACAGTTTCCTGTCTGTGGCGTTTGGTAAGTGAAAGATTCGTTCTCTCTTACAAACTTTGGATAAATATGAGCAGTTTTTTTTAGTCTTAGATACGGGTGCTTTTGGTTAGTTTTTAGTTGAAGCAAATGTGCTTTGTTTCAATATGGCTCTTGTTTATAGTCTATTTAAAGGAGTTTAATGTTCTGGGATGCGCGAGCGCTTTCTTTCTTTAACGAAATTAGCTTAGCATTACCGTTCGACAGTTGGTTCTCTAAAGATTTGTATAAATTTGTGTTTTATTGAGTAAATCATTAAGATTGTAATGCATCTTGACAAAAAAAATGGTTCCCGTTTTATGCCGAAACCCCAAGTTTTTTCATTTAAATTTTCAAACGCTATTAGAGTGCACAGAAACTGTGCTAGCTGATGCATAATGATGTCATCACTCTGCGCCAGTATCGGCATGTTATTTATTTATGGACGTTACCGGTTTGTTGGTGGGGCGCAGCAGGTTTCCTGTTTAAAAACTAATTTTACCTGAATGTTCATCAGATACATCTTCTGTTTTTTGCATGCAAAGATAAGGAAAGTAATTTATCTCCTCTTGCATGTAGTGTACATGAGCTCACAGTGATCGCGTAGACCTGTGCAGACTGCATTCCAGTCTGTCTGTGCTGCCACCATGGCCTTTGTACCCGCGCCCAGTCCCACTGTGGTGGACCAGACCACACTTATGAAGAAGTACCTGCAGTTTGTGGCAGCTCTCACCGATGCGAACACACGTAAGTTCATAAATCTTGCTGTGTATTTTTGGGTGTCAGATGTTTGAAAAATCTGGGAAAAAAAATTTAGTTTTAGAAAATATCTATTTGATTTTGTGAGGTTTACTGTTTCAAATGCAGATTTATTGTTTAAATAGCTGTAAATGTATTTTTAAGGCTCTAAACACATAAATGCCCTTATCGGTGTAAAAGGTTTTATCCAACAGTAATCCAGCAGCTACAGATAAGTTGCTGGGATTTAGAGGCATTATCCAATTTGAGCATAGATACTTAGCATACATATTTAAAGGTTATTAGGAGGAAGACTTATGTGCATTAGTACTTAATAAAAGTGTTGTGGATGTGTCAGTGGATGTTGGTCTTGTTCACTGATATTTGTCATTAATCAAAAAGAGAGTGACATTTGCTAATGACAATATTTAATGGTAATCAATTTTGCACAAGCTAAATGTTCGAAGGTAATGTGATGAGGAGCTGAGCGACTCTAAAAGTAGTCAGTTATGTTATACAGTGCAGATTTCTTTGATTCCTTGTTTATAAAAAGTGAGATAAATGACAATAACAACAACCCCCCCAAAATATCAGTAGCAGTGGCTGTTGGCGAAATTGTTACTTTAAACTTCAGGGTCCACCCAGAATTGTACAATTAGTATATGAAAGAATAAATGTACACATTTGTTGATGGGCAAGGGAATAGTTAATGATAGAAATGATAAGAAGCACATTTCTTATGCACATTAGTTATTAGATCCAGCTTGTTACTCCTGTTTGGTGTATCCAAAATTGCTCAGATGAGGTCCCTGTGCTTAGCATGAGCGATGTGATGAGAGCGATATGCTTTAGTCCAGTCAAAGGTACGTATGTGTGGGAGAGTGCTTGTCAGTGTGAGTGTTTGCGTGTGTGTCTGTGTGATTCTTGATGTACCTTTTGATTAGCCTGGACGCTGAAAGTAAAACTGATAAGATCTGAGAGCCCCTGCTGAGCACATGGAGATAACAATGACACCTGGAACTGTATCATTAGCAAGTTTGATTAATGGCGACACTCTTGTCCTTCAACTTCCAGCTGATGAAACTAAACTGAAGATGATGCAGGAGGTCAGCGAGAACTTTGAGGTGAGTTTGATGAATGTTTCCACTCTGTGATGGAGTAGATTCATTTTCTTTGTCTCTAAAGATAGATTATGGTGGATTTTGGGAGGTTTTATGGATCTTACTAAAATGTAATTGTGTGAGATTTTGTTGAGTGGTAACTGGAATCCTAACCTTAAAAAATATTTGTATTATAAATGTTGAAAAGATTTGCAAAGATGAAAATGCTTTAATACAGGAAACTTTTGGATTTTTACTTGTAATCTATTTGTGACACCATTAGTCATGAGAAATTATATCTGAGTGGGTTGTGGATGCATGCAGGTAAACAAAATCTCTAAATCACTGGCTATAGCCTTACACCAGTTTTCCAATTTAAAATTGACTTGCCTTCATATTTGTACTGTAAACAAAGACACACAGATGGAATATAAAGTAAAGTATTGGTATAGGTAGTATTGTCTATTAGCTTGGTATGCACAGGCTACACCAAAAGCCCTATTGGTCATTACCATGAGATGTTAGGTTATCAGATAAGAACTTCTGATGCATTGAAGTAAGCATGCAGAAACATGAAATGCTTCTAACAAAGTTGCTCTTTTTTTGTACTTGACTATTTCAGAATGTGACCTCTTCGCCTCAGTACTCCACCTTCTTAGAACATATCATCCCTCGCTTCCTTACATTTCTTCAGGATGGAGAGGTGCAGTTTCTTCAGGAAAAACCAACACAGGTAACTTTAAAAAGATGTGTTTATCTATCTAGATTGGTGTGAGTTTTGAACATACCTGTTGTAAAGGTGTCTGATTTCTCTTGGTTATAATAGAACTAATGGCACATCCTTTTTGCTACATGAAGCACCACTTGATTAAATCAACAGGACATGGTTACTGTAATGTTAATCAATGATCACTGATTTCTCTTTTACTGAACTAGACCCATCAATTGGATAGCGGGCTCTGAGCTGTACTGTTAGCTAGCTGCGTCTTTTGGTTGTTGTACATAAACATTAGAAAAAGTTGCTCCTTCAGTGACCCTGAAGATGATGACTTGTGCCTTGCTTTTCAGTAATTGAGTCATGAGGTTTTGTTTAGAGTACCACAAGGAAAGTGTTTTGTTTTTTTTAATGCAGACATCTCTACAACTGATAGCACCAAAGCTAATCAACTCACACCAAAACAATCTACATGGATGAACAGCACTGCAGGCCAGAGGAAAATGCGCAAATTGCTTGATTGAGTTACTTTAACTTATTTCCATTATATTCAGTAGTGTGCAGAAAAATCTACAGCTAATATCAACAAAGCTTATCACCTCACAGCACAACAGTGTAGATGGATGAACAGGACTGCAGAACCAGAAAGAGCTGCATGAATTGATTGAGTTACCCAAACTTACTGTTTAAGCATGGATTTTTTCCCCCCTTATAGAGCTGTTAAATGTTTGTGGTATGTTAGTCAATGAAATTCATTGTAACACATCTCATGAATTTAGTGACTGTTGGATTTAATCAAAGTTGTATTATTGTAGGGTATTTACCTTACAATATAAAGCACCTTGAGGCAACTGTTGTGATTTGGCACTATATAAATAAAATGGATTTGACTTGAAATAATTTATTTCATTTATGTTAATTTTTTTAAGCAATTACGAAAGCTGGTGCTTGAAATCATCCATCGCATTCCAACAAACGAGCACCTTCGTCCACACACCAAGAACATCCTCTCTGTGATGTTTCGCTTCCTGGAGGTATGAACCCCTGTTTTCTTACAACATCTTGATTTTTATGGTTTTGTACCTGTCAATTGCCTTAAAATTATATTGTCAATATTCTTACTGTAAATATTTTGCATCTTGATGTTTGATTTTTACCACTCAGTGTGAGTAGTAGGAATTAGTAATTTACCATATATGCAATTATCCATTGCACACATGAAGTCAGGTGGCTGCTTTTTATGCTTATATTTTCCCCCTTTGTTTTTTTGTTTTTCTAGATTGAAAGTGAGGAAAACGTGCTGATATGCCTTCGCATCATTATTGAGCTACACAAACAGTTCCGGCCTCCAATCTCTCAGGAGGTGAGCATCTCTGTGTTCTGTGTTTAAAGTTTGTTGGGCATTGTAATGACATTTGAGAAAGTGATGATGCTGATATTATGTGTATCTTCAGTCTGAATTCTTACTTGACTAATAATCAGTTAAAAAAAAAACCCCAAACAAACCTGATAATTGGTCGTTTTTGTAAATGTCCATTAGATGTGATGAACACCAAGTCATAATTAATAAATACAGTAAATACTTTTTCTCTTAAAACACACAGTGATCAATAAAAATATGACTAGCAAACTAAACATGTTTAGGAGAACAAGACCTGAATGAGAGACGGTAGGGGGCAGAAGTACTTGCGTAACTTTTAATGGAAAATAGAACATTTAACTCATTTTGTGAGTATTAGATCAACATGTTTGCCGTATTCTTCTCTTCCCAGATTCACCACTTTTTGGACTTTGTGAAGCAGATTTACAAAGACCTTCCTAAAGTTGTTGTAAGTACAGGCTTTTCAGCAGGTGGTTTTGGGTATAGTGATAGTAAAAGTGTTGGTTCTGATTTGACTCTGTTTTTAGTGAAAGCACTTTTAAGTTACCATTGTTTTCTCTCACTGCTCGTCTTCCTTGCCACCTGTATCTTTGTCAAGTCATAATTTCCTTCTATTTCTACTTTCTTCTAGGCAAGGTATTTTGAGAATCCACAGGTGATAGCAGAGAACACAGTTCCCTCACCAGAAATGGTGGGGATGATCACATCAGTGCTGGTTAAGACTGCACCTGAGAGGGAAGATAGTGAAACACGAACAGTAAGCTAACCGCCCCTTTTGTAGCCATTTATATCTCCACTCTGTTGTTTCTACTTAATACTGTCTGCTTTTTACAGTACTGCCTGCAACCAGTGGAGGGTAGTAGTGCACTGTTTTGATACAATAAGAGCAACTGCAACAATACCACAATATAAAATGTATTAAATAATACATTGTGCTCTTATTTTTAAAGCAGTGACCTGTTTTACATTTTAGACACACAAGGATTCAGCATTATTATAGTAATGAATCCTCTGCTCAGGGTAAACTGAACATTTATAAGCCATACAGTTTTGTCAGTTTAATCTGATGCTGCATATAATTTTTGTCTTGCTGGGAAACTTTGTCCATTATTAAATGTAAATTTCATAAACTCTTTTCCTTAAAATGAGTTCTGGTCTTCATTGGACAAAAACTATAGTGGAAGCATAACTTTGCAAGAAAAATCCAGAAAATGTGAAAGCACCGGTAGTTGTTATTACTCCACTGAGCTATTTACCTTCTCTTTATGCAGCAGTATTGCATTTCCTGGAAACAGTTTTTATGTCCAGTTTGTGTGTCACTCAGGACTTACATTTGTCCTTTTCTTTCTGCCTCAAGCACACCATCATCCCACGGGGGTCCTTGTCTCTCAAGGTGCTAGCAGAGCTGCCTATCATAGTGGTGCTGATGTATCAAGTGAGTGTAATACTCTTGAACTTTTGTAATATACAAATCTGTTCACACAGGAACATATGGTGACGTTGTTCCAGAATGAGAAAAAAAAGAATGAAGGTTGCTACAAAATGGGATGTTTCCTTGCTTTTAAAACATTTTATAATATATTATGTTTAAAACTTGTAATCTAAATGCAAAGGAAACACAAAGTAACAGTGAATATTAATATTAATATTACCTTGCACCTATTATAATGTAAAATGTTGGGTTTTTTTTGGTGTAGCAACTCAGTTTGTATGTTTACTCTGTCTCCTCAGCTGTACAAACTAAACATTCACAATGTGGTGTCAGAATTTGTGCCTCTCATCATGAACACCATCATGCTTCAAGTGTCTCCCCAGGCCAGGTAAAGTATATCCGGCTAAAAGCATCTATGTGAGCTGTGGGAAAGTATCTCAGATACGAGTTTGAGTAGTAAATTTTATTTCCAATTTACAGCCTTTGAAATGGGTTTGAGCAACTGATTTCATTTTCCTCCTCTTTTTTTTTTTTTTTTTTGTGCTAATGCCAATTT
>VUQG01003808.1:63877-94688 GCA_015106755.1 Etia nguti
TTTTTTTTTAATTTTTTTTTTTTTCCCCCCCCCCCCCCCGTTTTTATCCACAGGTCTCAAATGGAGCAGTAGCCATGGCGAAGACCACCCTGGAGCAGTTGCTGGTGCGCTGTGCCACTCCACTGAAAGATGAAGAAAAGACAGAGGAGTTGCTAGCTGCACAGGACAAGTCTTTTCACATGGTCACCCATGACCTGGTCCGAGAGGTCACCTCCCCCAACTCGACTGTTAGAAAGCAGGCAATGCACTCCCTGCAGGTGCTAGCCCAGGTCACTGGCAAGAGTGTTACTGTGATCATGGAACCACACAAAGAGGTAAAACCAAAGTCTTAACAGTTTTCTCTAAAACTGTAAATTTGGATAAATACTTTGCTGCTGCTGTTTGTTAAATCCACTGCATTCATGGATAGAAGGACCTCCAGTAAACAATATTCCAGAGCTGCAGCATTACTTTCTGTCAGCAGCAGGTGTACACATTGCCAATTTTTATCTCTATCTAAAGATGAGTGCTAAAATATAAATGTAATGACAGCACAAGGGCCCTTTTCATGCGTTTGTCTTTTCTTTAGGTTTTGCAAGATATGGTTCCTCCCAAGAAACACCTGCTGCGTCACCAGCCTGCCAATGCCCAAATCGGCCTGATGGAGGGTAACACTTTCTGCACTACTCTGCAGCCCCGCCTCTTTACAATGGACCTTAATGTCATGGAGCACAAGGTCTTCTACACAGAGGTGAGTCATTAACATAGAGCACTTTGACTTTCTTAATTGTGAACTGCAATGTAATGCAGCTGTTAGGACTTTGACCTTGAAAGAAACAATAATCAGGGTTCCAACTTGCTGCTTGGCTTTGGCTCATCTGTTTTAAGTATTTATCCTGTTACATGTTGCATATAGGCTTGATCTAATGAATCACTGACCTGTTCACCTCTGCTCTTTATGTCATATTTATGCTTTTTTCCACTATCCAGCTGTTGAACCTATGTGAGGCGGAGGATGCTGCTTTGATGAAGCTGCCCTGTTACAAGAGCCTTCCCTCTTTGGTTCCCCTCCGTATAGCAGCCCTCAGTAAGTAGGCCCCATTCTGCATTGTTTGTTAGTGTACCAGAGATGCTTACTCTTCTTTTGAGTTTGAGTTTGTGTGCATGCGTGAGCGTGCGTGCGTGTCAGATTTAAACCTTTTTAAAAATCCCTGTCTGAATCATTACTGTAGACCACATCTTAAGACTATTATTATAGTCTATTCATTCAAGTGTAGAGTGTCATTAATATTCTTTATCCTCATTAGATGCCCTGGCAGCCTGTAACTACTTGCCACAGTCCAGAGAGAAGATCATTGCTGCCTTGTTCAAAGCCCTCAACTCCACCAACAATGAGCTACAGGAGGCGGGTGAGGGATGCATGAGGAAGGTCAGTGTTACATCGTTTCATGTTAATTTTTTCACCTCAATTGAATTTCCTTTTTTGTAGTAGTTTTAGTTATAGAAAATGCTTTTCTAAGAGATGAATAACTTTTTATTTTCTCAGTATTGCTGTTAGAAATTATGATGCCTCAAAAATAAATATACAGGTTCATGTTGTTGTTGTTGTTGTTAACTTACAGTTTCACAATGTGGTGGAAATTTTCAGCAAGGCTAAATGTCTCCTACTTTGTAATTGTGTTTTTCTGCTTGTGAGACCGTCTTTATTTAACTTCTTCTATGTAAAGCTCTTTATCCTTGCGACTACTTTGTTTTTAAATTGTTTGGAATTAATTTCAAGACTTTATCGATTACTTAGAAAGCTTGTATCTGTGTTACAGCACCTAATTTAACTGCAGCTCCCTTGGAGCCACAACAGAGCTTAGACTTGAAGCCGTAACCTTTTAAAATATGCATTAATCTGTGTGGTTAAGCTATGAGCTGATCTACCCACGAACCGATAATTAAATGTAGTCACAATCGTTTATTTGATTTCAGAATCAGGTTTTCTGCACCTTTGAAATGGCCTTCTACCATGTCACTTTTTCTCTTTCACCTCTTTATTTTTCTGTTTGTATATTATCTTGTTTTCCATTCTTCCCATTCTTGCTTTATACATAGTCTTTTATTTGTAAGGTCTTTGTTAATTCTCTCCTCATATCATTTCCCCACCCACTTCCATCTTCATGTGGACCTCCCTCAGCTTTATCACACTCTCCCTGGATACTTCATTAAAGTATCCATACCGTCTTAGCCTCTATCTATTTACTCCAAGCTCTTTGTCCCCTCTCCTATCAATTTATGTGCCCTTATTATTTTATTTATTTATTTTTTCTGCCACCATCACTCCTTTTCACTATCCTGTGATTTTTTTTTTTTCCTTGCCATTTTCTGTTCCCTCCCTTCTTTCATCTCTGCCCTGCTAGCACTAATGAGCGTTGCCATGGCCAGATCGATACAGGATGGAGTGTTTGTTCTCAGCGCTGAGAGGAAAATGAATGTGGCTGCCATGCATCATTCCCTCCCGTCTGTGTGAGGGTGTGTGGGTGTGCGTCATCAGTGTTTGGTTGGCATGTGTGCTCGTTTACAGCTCACCATGCTGTCATTTGAGTGGCCTTATTTCTTTAATGGAGACACAAGGGGTAGTGACCAGTTCATGGGGCTAGAAAACCTGAAAAGTCTCATGATTGGGGGGAAAAAATATAGAGGTGAAATTAAAATCACTGTGTCCAAAACTTTAGTAAACATCACCACACAAATCTGAATAATATTTGAGTGTTGTATACATGTTATATTATTAATCAAAGAAAACAAACTACTTGTCACTTTGTGTTGTTGTTTAACATTTCTACATTGTACATTCTCCTCTTGTAGTTTTTGGAAGGTGCCACAATTGAGGTTGATCAGATCCACACTCACATGCGCCCATTACTGATGATGCTGGGTGATTACCGCAGCCTGACTCTCAATGTGGTGAACCGCCTGACCTCCGTCACACGACTTTTTCCCAACTCCTTCAATGACAAATTCTGTGACCAGATGATGGTGAGAAACTAAGCTTCTTCAGCCTGTTGTCGCTTTCTTCTTCTTTTTTCCTTTCTTTTAATCAAAATCTGCATTAAAACTGGCAGGTTAAAACTAAGGCACCAGCTTTTATTTATTCAAAGACTAGTTTTTGATTTTATTTTAATTAACTAAAATATTTTGGCACTTAGTTTTTAGTTTAGTTGTAGTCAGCTATCAAAACCTTACTTACACACAGGCTCAATCTTATTTCTTTTTCTTTCTCAGCAACACCTGCGGAAGTGGATGGAGGTAGTTGTAATAACACACAAAGGAGGCCAGCGGAGCGATGGCAGCGTAAGTAAACTCATTTCAGATCTGCCCACGCATAAGACTGCAAAGATACCACAGATGGGAATCTTTCTACAGTCATGACATGTATTTGTCTTTTCTTTTGTATGTCTTATTTTAAAATCCTGCTTCAGTGCAATACAGAAGCATTCATGGCCACTAGGACCAAGTCAATACAGTCGTCTGCTGGTGCCATATTTGTTGAGATCATCTGTTATGTCCAAAGCAAATACCATTACCAAAAGGGAATGAGAAATTGCCCCTTGTTCTCAGAGAGCTGTAGTCACATGTAGAGCACCTTCTCTGTGTGGCCTCCTCCCAGATGAGTTGTGAGTGTCCATATTACAATCAATGATTAATTAGGCACCAGGCAGGCTGTGGTTGGCCTCGTACTCCGTCTCCTCATTATCTCCCCGCAGATAACCTTGCAAAGGCAGTGAGAAGAGGTGACAGAAAGATTGGGCAAAACACCTGCTTTTTTTTTTGCTTTTTTTTCTGCTCCCTACTCTATGTGACTTCATCCTAACCTATCTGAAAATGTTCTGTTTTAATTAGATGCAAATTGGCCTTTTGTCTTTCATGCCCTCCAAATTTTGGTCTTTGTGCCCGTTGACAGCAGACCTGGAAGTGAAAGCAGAACCAGGGTCAGGGAGTCAATTATGATAAAGGAAAAAGAAAAGTGTGGAAGGAGGAATGGAGCAGGGATGAAGAGGATGGTGTGAAGATGTGTGGGCATAGGAGGGTTTTTGACAAAGAGGAGATGTGGGATGTAGTAACGAGGAGGAGTTTTTGTGACGAATAAAAAAAGAAAAAAAATACAGCTTAACCACAGTGCATGCATGAAATGTGACTTTTTCCCCCCTCACTCTCTTGACTTTGTTTTAGTTACTTAAGTATTTTTCCTTTATATTCCATTGATTCTGTGTTACCCAACTAGAATTAAAAAAAAAAAAATGTATACACACAGTATATTAAAGTTATCTTGGAATTGAAAAATGATGGGCTTGTCCATGTATATCAGACAACATATATGATACCTGTATGTCTTCGATAAGCAAAAAAATCAGTCGATCAGTATGTTAGCTGACCTCTATTTCCAATGTGGCCCTTGCCTTTTTATTCACCAGAGGCTGAGAAAAGTTGTTCCTGCGGTCACTTGTAAAGGTTGCGATAATCTGCCCCTCCATTATCACCCTATCTTATCAGCTCACCTTCCATATGGAACAAAGACAGACAACAGATAGCCACACAAAAAAAGCACACATGCTGTTCTGCTGACTCTGATCATTGTCTCCCATTCTGGCACAGCCTGCGTTGGAGGGTGTTGAGGTGAGATGCGACCCGGTGTTGCGCCCTCTGTTGGTAACTCTTTGTCAGTGATTGAAATTTGCTCTGATCCAGTGTTGTGCTGGTGAACTGAGCCAATGTCATGGTAGTGGTGGAGTTGCCCTGTATTTATGTGTCCATGTGTCTGTTGTCATCTTGAGAATTGTTACCATCATCTCAGCTTCACTCTAACTCTAATTTTGAGTGTCTAGAAATGTTGAATTCTGCTCTTTTATTCCCCTCTGGCATCTTGGAAGCGCAAAAGTCATAGGATTTATAAAATAACCGTGCTGCTCCTTTTATTTGTTTTTACTCTGTCTAATCCAGAGTTTAATCCAAAAGCTGGTGTGTGTGGTGCTCTGCACCTTTCCTGTGGGAATTAATTACGAATTGCACTTTCAGTCGTTTGACTGAGGTTCATCCTCGTCTTTCAACAGTGGCTGTCCATCAAGACTGTCTGTCAGGAATGATGTTTGTGTGCAGCTTGTCTGTCCAAGAATTTCATCCACTCCTTTGTTCCCTTTGTTGTATGTCTTTGAATCTTCCTGTAGGAGATGAAGATCTGTTCAGCCATCATTAACCTTTTCCACCTGATCCCAGCTGCACCGCAGACTCTAGTCAAACCTCTACTAGAGGTGGTCATGAAGACTGAGAGGGCCATGCTCATTGAGGTAGGAAACCAATCGCATTATGTAGATGGACTTGTAGGGATTTTCTGACAGTGGTGTAAAACTGCATCATGCAGGCAGTAAAAGCAGTTGAATGATTAGCAAGCAGATCGCTCCCAAACAGTTCAAAAAGAGGGAGGCTTTGGTTGTTTCTTCCATTAACAAAAGGATTTAGACATATCAGAAATTAGACATGCTTTTCTGGTTATTCCAGTTATGTGTAGGAGGGTGAATGGGGCCAGAAAATAAGTGGTGGGTCTTAGTTAATAATTACAATAAAAGAGGGGAAGAAATGCTTTATATGTGATGTAGAGGATGCAGGATTAAATGAAACCCTTGATTATACTCCCTTTTTTTTCACCAGGGCTAAGATTCCTTATTCTTTATAATCTAAATTTTCACAAGGAAGTGATGGAGTCCATATTTACTGTGAAGTAATTCTCATCCCTTCTTTTTCAGGCTGTTTCCTGTGCTTATGTTCCTTCTGTTTCCTCATTATTTTGTCTCGCACTAGGCTGGCAGCCCATTCAGGGAGCCTTTGATCAAGTTCCTGACGCGTCACCCATCTCAGACAGTGGAGCTTTTCATGATGGAGGCTACGCTCAACGACCCCCAGTGGAGCCGCATGTTCATGGTCAGACAATAGGAGCTCTAAGTAGCTGTCCCCTCAGTCTTTTCATTGACACATTTGCCATTAAAAATGTATTTTGCTTCTTTGTTGCATTTGCAATGGGCTATATTCGGAAATGTATTGAGTGTTTCGAGCCTCAGTGGTCCTATTAACACAGAATTGAGATGGATCACTCCAGTAAAATTTCCTAATTTTCTTCATCGTTCAGTATCATAAGTCTGTATATCTGCTATGCGCTGTTGGTGATTGAATAGAGTGGACCTTGTAGTCTATTCTTATAGTATATATTTTCTTTTGTGTTATAGTTACAGTATGTGTTTTTGTTCACATACAGAGTTTTCTGAAACACAAGGATGCCAAGCCGTTACGAGACGTATTGGCTTCTAATCCCAACCGCTTCGTCCCCCTGCTTGTTTCTGCTGGCACTGCAGCAACTGTTCGACCTGGATCTCCCTCTACTGCCACAGCCAGACTAGACCTGCAGTTTCAAGCTATTAAGGTATGCAGAATTCAGTCTGTTCTTTAAGGTGGACTCACATTCACACAGTTGTTATACTCAGGGATATGCATAGGCAGTTTTTGATCTAAATCTATATACAGCTTAACACATATTTCTGTTATTTATCCTTAACTAATTTAACCCCATTCATCTTCACATCTGTTCAGATTATTAGCATCATAGTGAAGAATGATGAGGGCTGGCTTGCAGGGCAGCACTCCCTGGTCAGCCAGCTGAGGCGAGTCTGGGTCAGTGAGGCCTTCCAGGAAAGACATCGCAAAGACAACATGGCAGCCACTAACTGGAAGGAGCCAAAGCTGCTGGCCTATTGCTTGCTAAGCTACTGCAAGTATGTAGATTTGCTGAAATTGTAATGAAAATGAAATGTTGCATTTTTCATAGAAATTGCGCACTGAATTTGGCTGTTGATATGAAATGTTGTCTGTGGACTGATATGAAACTCAAAAAACAGCAACCAGGCAGTGCTAATGAGCTTTGTGGAAGACTTAGTGACCTTTAGAGTGTTAGTTGATAGATTCAGTAGTGTGAGCACTACAGGTTAATAATGCACATTTTTAAAGTTACTGCATTTTCTAACTTTACTCAAGTGACATTCCAATGACAAATGACCTTCTGACCCTTTCCTTTCTGTGTGAGCACTAAGAAAGTGCTAACACACTCGGTAGACTAGGCATTTAGCAGATGTTTATTTCAGACCTTGCAATTAACCCCCAAACACTTCAGCCAGTAATTTTAGCTTAGTGTAGTGAGTTCAGTCAACCTTCCTTTGACAAATAAAGTTCTGCTTAGAAAAAAAAAAAACTGGCTAATTAACAGTGTGTTGGTTTCTAAGGTTATTTGAAAGTTGTGTTTTACGGTGTCCCCGTTGTTAACGTTAGCCATATCTCTTTGTGTCTGTGCACTGAACTTATCCACTCCCTCTCTTCTCAATAGGCGCAACTACTCAGAGATTGAGCTGCTGTTCCAGCTGCTGAGGGCCTTTACGGGTCGCTTCCTGTGCAACATGACCTTCCTGAAGGAGTATATGGAGGAGGAAATTCCCAGGAACTACTCCATTCCTCAGAAACGTGCCCTGTTCTTCCGTTTCGTTGAGTTTAATGATCCCCATTTCAATGATGAGCTTAAAGCAAAGGTATGTACACGTCCACTCGAGGAAAAAAGTTTATAACTACAGGCTGCAGATATTTAAAAATTCTCTTTGACTTGTACTTTTCTTCTTACCCTCTTTTGAAATTGACATTGAAGTGATGCCTGGGGTTAGAATACAGTTTTGCTTATGACATGCTGAAGAAACAGTGCAGCCTAAAATGATCATGTAGTGCGATCAATAAATGTATAACATGACATCAAGACAACAAGCAATATACTGTTGGTATATTGGTTTGTAGTTAAAGTATCTGACTGGTTGTCTACTCTTTTATGATGACATGAGCAGCATCCACAAGGCCAGATGTAGTAACTCACATTAGCGATGATGGTGCACTTAAATATGCTTTCAGGTCAGCACTTCTGTCTCTATAATCAGCACGATGCACAGTATCCCAACCTCTGCCTACGCTTCCTGACAACATATTGTGCCTCATGAGGATAAATGCCTACAACCCATTAAAAAAAAACAAAAACAAAAAAGAAAAAGTGAAATATTTTGCAAATAACTCCATTCCTCTATTTAACTGAAAATCATGCAAAGACAGCATATCTGATTTTAAAACTGGTACTATGTTTTTTTTAAATATATGCTCATTTTGGAATTTTATGTATTCGTCTTTACACGCAGGTAAGACAATAAATGATTAATCAGCTGAAATTCATTGGATATTTGTTTGAATCGTGTAGTTTAATTCAATTAAGACAATTTAAAACAGTCATCCCTCCACCTCTGACCAGAGATCTCATACCATTTTTATTTTATTGCACATTTTAACTACATTTGTTGACCAAACATCATGTTAACCCTGTGAAAGACTGACCCGTCCAGATGTACCCACCGCATGCTGAAGTGAAACAGGCTGCAGCTCCCCTTTGGCCTGGTGTAGAATAGGCACTCGAATGATGGATGGAAGGTGCTTTGGCGGTGTCTGTGGAGGGATTATTATGATGGTAGATATGTAATACCATTCCTGTCAGATACTTTAACATCTGTGGCCCATACTGACCACGGCTGAATAGCACACACTGATTATGTGTGGGAACGTATACAGAATGAAAGATATTGAGCCATAATGCAAATATTTTGCAGTATGTTATGTATCATGTTTTGGTTTTATTGCTCCATGATGCAGTGTCTGCACAGGCAATCATGGACTTTATTTTGTTTTATGTAGTGGAGTTCTTCGGCATCTCCACAAAAGCTGGATTGTGAAAAACAAGATGTTTCTTTTTAAAATGGGACTCTAAGGACTTTTTTTCTTCATTGATGCAGCAATTTTAATACTATAAAGCATCCTTATAAAAAAAATAAAACAAAACACATTTGATACATATGCGAATTAAAAAAACCAATTGAAAATAACACTAGATTTATGTTCTGGTCTTTTTTCATTGTAGAAAGATAGATTTAATAATATCAGATTCATCATAAGCTCCCCATTTCCACGGCTCGATTACTTTCCTTCTCAACTGTTGGACATGCAGCATTTAGGGACCTGATCTGTGTGACTTTTATGGTTAGTGTTTTGTACCAGAAGTTCTTTGATAGAGTGGGGAAGGTCATTTTGTCTGGTTCTAGGACCTCAGAGGCTCACAGATGAATGCTTCTGTAGTCTCTACCTGACCTGCTGCTGCTGCAAGCATTACAGTCATTCAGGCTGCTTTTTAATTAAGCTCCCTCTCCCGCATGCAGGCATCGGCACAAACACACACACCCACAAACACATATTTCGAACAGCTGTAATGGCACATAACCTGGCACAGAGAAGCAACAGCACTGCTGTTAAGTACAAACGGGTCAGTGGGGAAGGCCTGTCCTGGCACACAATAGCACATATCCAAATGGCTGTGTGGTAGGCACACGCAACTGTAGACTCACAGGCACACAAACCAGAGGCTGCCATGTGCACACACACCACTAAAATCCAAGGACAAACAGTTGTGTTTCTGATGCTGCTCACTGCACCTGTCCCTTTTGCTTGTATTCAGTTTGCATTCCTTGAGCCGCATACAGGCTGTGAAAATGAGAGGCAGAATAAAGGCAGAGGAGAGAGAGTTCAGCCAACTCATTCTTCTGTATTTTTCTTTTTGGGTGGAAATGCTGCATTAGAATTTTCAGCAAGGTTTACTCTCTTAGCTAGCAGAGCTGCAGCACCCCACCACGCTCTGCCCACCCCCCCAGCAAAATGTTGCTCCTATTGTTGTTTTTCCCCCTTAATTGTCCTCCGCTGGTGTGCAGCAGATGCTGGCTGTGCAGATGAGGCAGAGACCCAGACTGACAGGCATGATGTGTTTCAGTGCGAATATGTTTGTGTTGATTGGTGTACGAGTAGTGAGCATGAGAATGAGCGTGGGTGTTGCCTCCATTGACATTTAAATAATTGCCTGTAGCATTTATCATAGGAAAGTGTGCGAGTCTGTGTGCTTCCAGTTTCTCAGGAAATCTGGGAGTTAGAAATTTAGGTTTGTATAGAACATCAGAAAGGTCTAGGAGAGTATTTCAAACAGAGGAGTGTCTAGAGAGAGAGAAGGAGAGAGACAGCAGAATGGGACAGCAGCAATGAATCATCTACGGTAGTGCAGACTGACCCCGAGCTGCTGGTACTGCTGCTGTGTTCCTTCTTTTTGTTTTATCCAAACACTTCTTACTGAAAACCATTTTTGTGGTGCTCTTCTATTCAAAGGCGCTTTATTATTTGCGGAATCCATCTCCAGTCGACGAGCAAACAAACAAATATATGAAATTTATGATGTGCCGTGCATCTGTTTCGCATTCTGCTGCTGCTTTGTTCCAACATGAGAAAGTGTGTAGTAGGATTTTCCAGAACATTTTTCTACAGTATGTACGACCAATCTCCTCCCTGAGTAGAGACATTAAACAGTAAGCACGTGTGCAAGTTTTTAATACCTGTACCCTGGCACAATAATCTAAACAACGATGAGGAAGTTTAAGGATCTAGACAGTTACATGAATTATATGAAGGAATACGATTTTTAAAAATTAATTTGATGTTTCATATTCAAAATATTGTTCTTGAGCAACTATTAGTAACATACATTGTCTTTTAGTTAACATAATTATTATTCAAACAGATAATAAAACCATTTTAAGTGAACCACGTTATTGAAGCCAAGTTCTTAAAATCATCTGCTCTCCTTGGTTATGTGCACTCAAAGGGAGACTGCATCTCTTTATCTAGTCATGTGTAAAATGAATGTACTGTTTACATCTAGTAGTGATTGTTGTCATTGCACATTCATTGTGACTTTGAGCCATTCATTTTTTTTTTCAGCTTTATATAAAGGCATTAAAAGACCCCCCTTCAACCCCCCACCACTCACCACCCCAGTTATCACAGCTACCCTTAATTGAGCACAGAGAGGAAATCTATGGGCTCACCAACACACACACAAACACACACTTGTTATATGTGAATTGAAAATGGAATTTAAGATAATTAAGACACCTGCAGAATGTGATCTAGGCTACTCGCCCAGAACTCCTGCAGGAGCACATCATCAGTGGCATTACAAAATGATGCTGTTATCGTACAATGATTGATATCAGAGCTTAGAATTAATAGGAACAGATGACACTGAAAAACAGAGTAATGCTCAGTGTGTGTTCAGTGTGTGAGAAAGAGAGCGAATATTGTGCTAATGGAGGAGATAGAACATATGCTACCACAGCTCATTCTCCACTGAGCGATGCCCTGTCCTCCCAGTGATGGATTGAATAGGGGTGTTCATTAATAGATAGCAGCTTCTTTAATAAATGCAGTCGTTAGCTGCATAGTGGTCGGGTTAGTCGGATTTTACAAACCAATCAAGCCCTCATTCACATTCCCTGTTAAGATACTCTAAATCTTATTGACTTTTGTTTTTGCTTTAAATGCTTGTAGATTAATTAAGGAAATACATTATGTTTCTTTAGTTTTGTCTCAGAGAGGAAATTGTTTTCTTTCTGCTCTTTACATTATTTATTGCAATCATTTGGTGCCACATTTGACATTGCTGTGGTCAAATGTGTCTTTTTTTTCTCTCTAGAATCCAGTTGTTTTTATTTATTTATTTTTTGCTGTTATTATCAATCTGAAAAGTATTCTCTTCTTGTTTCTACCCCTTTCCCTGTGTCATCACTTAATTATTTGCCACTGAGGGCTGATTGTGTGCAGGGTTTTCTTTAATGTAGGTTTGAAAAGGGTACACTAGGTGATTTCACTGATTAGTTTCTCCTTTCTTGAAAGTGTGCTATCACTGGAATCATCCATTGTAATCTCTCTGGAAAGGGTCAAAGCTGTAAACTCCACTTTTCTTCTTTAATAGGTGCTGCAGCACATCTTGAATCCAGCCTTCCTGTATAGCTTTGAGAAGGGAGAAGGTGAGCAGCTGCTTGGACCGCCCAACCCTGAAGGAGACAACCCTGAAAGCATTACCAGTGTCTTCATCACCAAGGTACACATGCGCGCGCGCACACACACACACACACACATACACAGATATATATATATAAAACACACACAAATATACATATATTTTCTTATATATATACACACACACACACATACACACACAATATTGCATATATTTTCTTATTATTCATTATTCATTTTTCCTCTTCTTAAGATTTTCTTCTCACAGTCAGCAGACAACCCTTGCTGCCTGTTTATTCCATGACTTTGTCTCTTTGTGTTCCTGTTTCTGATTTCATTACCTGCTGCATTTCCTCTCATAATGTCCTATCAGCCCAACATCTCTCCTTACTGAGTCATCATCAGCTACATCCTATTTAGTCGTCTTCTTCTCTCATGGCCTTACACTTTAATTACTGTCATTTCATCTTTTTCTTCTTCCTTTTTTTCCCTACATGTCTTTGATTTTTCTTTCTTCCTCCCAGAAGCTCCTCTCTATTTTGTTATCACATTTGATTCATCAGACTATAATTTCTGGTGTAAATGTCACATTGTGACCATGCTGGAGGTCGGCATGTTTGTTTGTACTGTGGCAGATCTCATCACTGACTAACACCAATCCTAATGGCTGCTAATAGCTCCTCTGCAGTCTGGATAAAACTGATTTCCTACCTCACCTCCCTGTCTCCTTATGTACTGTGCTGTCTTCTGTGCGTTCTCTTTGGGGAATTGGTATTTGGGTTTGGGTGGCGTAAGGTTTTCAGTATATGTAAAATTAGATTGTGTTGTTGTAAAGTGTCATTCAGAATCAATGAACTGTGTTACACTCTAGAAATGTAAGTACAGTTTATTCAATAGAATGAGTTTCGTCTTATTGTTTATGTACATATGAGGAGACTTACTGATCTCCAACTGGAGTTGTTAAGAATGAGCATAACAGGGCTAAAGTATTTTTTTGTGATAGAAAATGATTTTTTAGTATTGTTAATACAACATCCCACCAAGTCAAGTTCCTGAAAATGTTCTGTGCCAATTCTGCTATAGATGCAAAAACAGTATAATTTTTCTGCATTGCCCAGCAATTTTTAATGCCACTTCTTTCCTATCCCTCTCCAAGGTTCTGGACCCGGAGAAGCAGGCTGACCTGCTGGACTCTCTGCGAATCTGCCTACTGCAGTTCTCCACCCTGCTAGTGGAGCATGCTCCCCACCATATTCACGACAACAACAAGTCACGCAACAGCAAGCTGCGCCGTCTTATGACTTTTGCCTGGCCGTGCCTGCTGCCCAAAGCCTGCGTTGATCCCGCCTGTAAATACAGTGGTCACTTGCTGCTGGCCCACATCATCGCAAAGTTTGCCATTCACAAGAAGATTGTCCTGCAGGTGAGAGCTAATAAAAAGAGAAAAGAGGAACTCAGTTAGGTGGGAATTTAAAACAGTACAGAAGACAAAGATTAAATGTGGGAAATCTGAGCAGCAAATATTAAAATGGTTAATTAGATTAGGAAATGTCTCGATGCTGAAAGGGACACGACAGAAAAATTACAAAAGATGGATTTGAAAATGGAAGACAGCAGATGAATTCACAGTAAAAAACAGGGTACACTTAGAAAAGGTACACTTGCTTTCTGAGTCACACTTATGAAGAAAATGATGCTGTGTAGTTGTGAAGTCAGAGGAGCTATTTTGGGTGCCCCTGGTTCACTAAAACCCCTTTCAGCCATGCACTTCCATTAATCTGTCGGCCTCTGAATGTGTCAGCTTCATGGCCGAATGAGCACCTCGATGTTTTTTCTGTAAAAGTTTCAGATGACGGTCTTACTACGTCAGATTTAGTAATATTTACATATCACTTTCAATGCTGCAGGAGCCTGAATTGCATGCAGTCACATTAAAGAGCAAGCCTGTGGAAGATTATGATGTACTGATGTAAGAAAGAACCAAGAAAGAAATCCATTCATCAGCAGACTTCTGAGATCCTGTGCAGGCTTGTGGCTGACATGGACAGAGATTTTAATCAAAGGCTGTCTTCGTCTAGAAGTAGAGGGAATATAAAGGACTTGGTTAGCAAAGAGGCAGGGGAGCAAGAAGTGCAGGAACAGGCCATGCAGATGGCGCTCCGAGTGCTGTGAGTGCTATCTGCATGGCCTGTTCTTCTTTTATTTTTCGAGTTAGATATACAGCATTATGTTGCTTAATGTACTGTCTGCTCTCATGCATGTAACAGATGAGCGTGAATGCTGGTTAAATCCCTATTCGATTAGAAGTCCAAATTATTATTATTATTAAGTTGTATGTCTTGTTTTATGTTGAGTTTTTGAAATAGTCAAAGGTAGAATGAAATTACAACTCTTAAGTTGCCTTTGCAGCAAGAAAAAAAAAATCGCTGCTTAGATTACTCCACTCTTAAATTTTGTATCTGGTGTTGATGGGTTTAGCAGTTGTGCAGCCAGCTTAACAACTCAAGCGATGAAGCATTTGAATTTATGCCTGTCACCAGCTTCTTTCATTTCTTTTCCAACTCTGTAAGGAAGTTCAAAATGTGTGGAGTGCGTGCGTGCGTGTGCATGTGCACGTGCGCACGTGTGTGTGAGAGAAAGGGGTTTGTGTGCTTTTTCTATGTTCTCTGAATGTGTAAGCAGGAAAACAGCCCTTTCAAGGGGCAGTAAAATTTTAGTCAAGTATTTGGTATGTTACTAAATTAGACATGCGATCTCTGCTCTGTACAGGTCTTCCACAGCCTGTTAAAAGCCCACACAATGGAGGCCCGGGCCATAGTCCGCCAGGCCATGGCCATCCTGACTCCGGCAGTGCCTGCACGCATGGAGGACGGCCACCAGATGTTGACGCACTGGACTCGCAAAATCATTGTGGAGGAGGGGCATACTGTACCACAGCTGGTTCACATACTGCATCTCATTGTGCAGCACTTCAGGGTAAGTATTTTTTTTTTTTTCCAAGAAAAGAAAAAAAAAGCACACACATAAATGCAACTTAGGCAGCGGCAGACTTCCATATGTCAGACCACCACTACCAAAAGTATTGAGTCCCATGATATCCTCCTGGGATGGATGGAGCAGAGCCTTATGTCATTTAAATTACCCATGACAGATTTGTTAGACCACCTAATAATAGCAAAAGTAATACGCTTCTGAGGATGACGGTAAAATATCAGCGTTTTCTGTTTTACGATTTCTCGTGTTTCGAGGTAAGCTGCCACCACACATACTGAGAGGTTAAGTGCCACTCAAGTGCACACATAGACATCCATTTAGTGTCTCTGCCGGCTCTCCTCTCAGCATGCTCACTGCAGGGAACAATGTGGGGGGAGTCTGTTGAGGCGCTAATTTTACTGATTATCTAAGTGCCCTGAATTACATGACACATCTTAATAAGTCCTAATGGGAGAGGAGCATACTTATTAAAATGTAGATGATCTTATGCAGACCAATTAAAAATGTTTATGATTTTTAGTTATTTTCAGTTTTATATTGGTTGTAGCTACAGCATTTGTACTTTGCTCTGTCATCAAGTCAAAGTCATCAGTGTCTAATAAGGCTTATGTTAACCGCCTGTTGTTCATATTAGACTTAATGCAGATACAGCATTAAACACACCCTTCACAGCGGTGATCAGTAGAGTCAAAGAGCATCTCATGTGGACTTGTCGTCAACAAAAGCAAATGATCATCGAGCTTGCTTTTCGCTTTCCTTCATAAACTTGAAAGACACTTTTGCCCTCTCGCTTCTTCAGCTGATGTTCACCGCCTCACCAGTCAGAGAGCGACAGTCTTTTAGCAGAAGACTGACATTTCCCTCAGCTTCCCTCTCTATCTCACTGACAGGCTGCTCTCACTGGGCCAGATGACTAATCTAATGTAATCACATCAGCATAATTACACTGGGGAGGAGATAATGACAGACAGATGAGAGACTTTGTGCGTGTGTGTTTGATAAAGAAATGGAGAGATTGTGTGCGTGTTTGTCTGTGTGCACACGTGATGGACAGGGCTTAGCCACTCTGTCATTAAGGGGCTGTGAAGTCCTGCTCTATCGACTATAATTACCCTCAAAGTGAGAAGCGTTAATATTCTTTGACACTGACAAAAGCCCTCAGATAGACATCTCATCTCCAGCTCCTTTGTCTGCATGTGTGTTTGAGAGTCCCAGTTCAGTTTTCGGAATCTAAGTGACTCTTGAGGTCGACACTTGAGTGGGGCTAAGTGTGTGTCATCATGTCCTTGAGACTAAGTAAGAATTTGATGTCAGAGTTTGCCTATTCTGACTAAAAGTCTCAAAGTGATTGAGCACCCCATTTAACTTTGCATGTGTTATCACCCTAAAATCTAAACTGGTGGGTCTGGAGTGCAGAAAAACTTTTCCTGTACATGTGTGGACTTGCCTTTATTTTTGTCCGCCTTCCGTATATTGGTGCATTGTGCATAGACCAGAGGTGTCAAACATACGCTGTCCACATTCGTCAAACAAAAAACAAAAAAGGAAAAAAACAAATCTGTACAGTCTGGGCAATGAGCTACTAGGACTTTTTCTGTCATTTTATTTCTTACAATTTAAGTTCAAAGAGTCGTGCTGACAGATTTCTTTCTTTGTCGCAGCAGCTTTTCTTCATCATGTAGAAAAACAGTTAAATATGTAACTTCTTTACACTGACAGAAAAGGGAGTTTCGCTGGTCCAGCCCGCTTTTAAGATCAAAGTGGGCTGTATGTGACCTGCCATGTAAAAGGAGTTTGACACCTTGGTATACACCAAATGTGTTGCAGCAGATGGAGCTGGCACAAGGATAAGCTTCCTGGGAATCACTGTGTGATTCTAGTAGAAGCACAGGAACAAGATGCTGCAGAAAATGACATATGTAGGCCATTGTTTGGTTGCTTCTTCTGTTGCTAATGCAGTGGAAGAAGGCCTCGTACAATACTGTGCAAAAGTCTTGAGGCATTCGTCGTTGCTTCTTATTTTGCTTCCAAGGAGCCGGATTTTCCTGTTTCTTTTTTAAGTGGGCTTTAGCAGTAGTTCTCCAGGCTTTCTGAAGGTCTTTCAAAGTTTTTCTTTCAACATTGGCTGCCAATTTATCTGTCGTTTTTTAAAAAAATTTTTAAATTAAAGCCTTTTAACACTGACCTATGAATATTCAAGCATACAAAAGGCACCTAACTCAAGGGATGATTGTTCCCATTTTTAATTAAACCTAAGCAAAGAGTCAAACATAACACAATATGACAAGATCTTCTCAATGTTGATGGAATTGTGAATGCAGAAAAACATGGTCAGGTTTGGATCCACAACACGGTTTCATATGGAAGGTGTCTGACTGGCAGTGGCTTCATTTTTCAAGCATAATAATGATCCCAAACATGTTGCTAATGCAGTAAAATCATACCTGGATAGAAAAACAAATGATAAACTTAGCTTAAATGTTTCAATTCTTTTCCCCAAAAAAACATTTTTTTACTCACACTGAATTTATAGAGGAGCGTCTCTTTGAATCCACATTTTTGGGCTGCGGGTACGACAGAGAACTGTTTTTGTAATGTTTTTTATGGCCCAACAGAGTTTAAGTGGTTCCACTTCATGCAAAACAAGCTTGTTTTTTTTAAAGCCCGTAATCTTGTCATCCACACTCGTTTTCCACTCTTCCATACTGCATCTGGTTTTTACAGAGTGAAGGTTCAAGTTGTGAGATATACAGATGAAAGGAACGCATGCCCCAAGCCACAGTGCAATTTATACTGACGTTTAAATTCATCTGGTTAGCCTTAGGGGCTATTGTAGTCACTTTTTCTGCCTATTTTAAACTCTACCGTTGGTGCTATCTGTCTGTGGTGCTTTGTGAAAAGAAAATGCGCCAGTCCCTCCTGACAGCTTCTGTATAGAATATTAAACATAAGCTTTTGTGACACTGTATCTATTAATCATACAGTTAGGTCCATAGGTTATTCAACAGTAACACAAGTTTAACGGAGTGACTGTTTATAACATTGTCTGCATTTTCTAAACTGTTGAAGGGATTTAACAGATACACTGCAATAAGTCACCAATTCAATTGCATGGTAATTGCCGGATTTCAAATCTATTGTGGTAAAATAATGGCATATGAGGCTTTTGGACTTAAGGACAACTTCAGTAATTGTTTTTTAACAGTTACAAAACCCCACTTACACCAAAAAAACAAAACCAATACAAACACAATACAAGCAAAAAAGAACCTGTGTTTTGCGTAATCTGGAGTGCTCTGATGTCAAAGTTCATGATGTCAATTGACTATTAGCAGAACAAGGGATATGAAAATATGGCTTGTTTATAGTACTTCAGCATTTTGATACTTTTTCATGTTATACCTGGTGCTTTTTCCCCCCTCTAGGTGTATTACCCTGTCCGACACCACCTGGTGCAGCACATGATCAGTGCAATGCAGCGTTTAGGCTTCACTCCAAGTGTGACTATAGAGCAAAGGAAGCTGGCTGTGGACCTGGCTGAGGTGGTCATCAAGTGGGAGTTGCAGAGGATCAAAGACCAGCAGGTAAACCACATTGTTTTTACTGACTTCTGTTGATGTCAGGAGTACCAGTTTGGGATGGTCATCTAGGATGTTGACATACAGAGTCCCCAAATTATGTTTCTCACTTCTCACAAAAATCTGTTTACTGCAGACTAAAGATGCTCATTGTGTCACAAAATAAACCTTATTCATCATAACAGTTAAAGCATTTCCTGAGCCGTGTACCATAAATGCTCATTACTTATGTTGCTATATGAGCTAGTGACAAATTTCAAATTATTGCATTGTACAGAAAGAGACATACTGTGGTTATATTGTGTTAACAATTGGATTTGTCTCCTCCATTCTTGTGTGTACCTTACTTTGGCACAACAGCCAGAATCTGAGGCTGAAGTAGGCCCTGGTGGTGAAGGGACCAGTGGG
Source organism: Etia nguti (assembly GCA_015106755.1). Lineage (NCBI taxonomy): Eukaryota > Metazoa > Chordata > Actinopteri > Cichliformes > Cichlidae > Etia > Etia nguti. The sequence continues at coordinate 82,837 of VUQG01003808.1, forward strand.
GCTGCTGTGAAAAGAGGCCTGTCTCTAGAATCCGCCGGGGCTGGACAGGACGTCAAAAGATTCCGTACAGCAACTGGAGCTGCTTCCACGGTGAGCTTAGTTAGTAATTAGTCAGATGCCAGACGAAAGTGGCTGTGACTGATGGGCCCTCGTGCCCCAGACAGAATATCTTACCTTCAGAGTTTTCACTTGATATCCCTGTGTTACTTGCTTCTCTAAGGGTGTTTGTTGTGCAGCTTGAAAGCTGCTAATAAGACAGCCAGTTTTACTTTTTTGTCTCCACAGTCATTTATTGAATGAGTCTGAGGAGGAAAAATTGCTAACAGGATTGACAGCAGAGTTGTTGCTGTTATCCAGCTTGTCTTACAGCAGTATGGCAGCGCCACATATACTTCATCATATCCCTCTGTGGTCTTTTGTTTTGAGGTCTTTTGGGATACCTTTGTTGTAAAAAAACGCCTGTTCAAAATTTTAATCAAATTTGTTAATTTGCGCTAATGCCAATCTTTCAAAAGGCAGTTTATATTTAGATTAAAGACTCTGAAATTGCCTCATGATGTTGCCTGACGCATCTGGAGTTCTGCCACAATCAGCTTAATGTCTGCATGTCGTAGATTAGAGGGCATAATTGGGCAGTAACTACACGTTTTGAATAAAGCTTGTTTTATGTATTAAAGTGTTCATAATGAATTCCAAAATGTAAATACCCTTTAAAGTATGTCGATTTACAGATTACAGATTTATTAGCCCTGCAACAGGGTGAAAACTTGTCTCTCGCTCAGTGACAGCTAGAATAGGCTCCAGCCCAGCTGCAACTTTCAGCTGGAAAAACTTTAAAGTGGAAGGATGAATGACGCTTAAAAAAATAAAACAAATACTTAAAGGTTATTGTAATAAATAGTTGTGCTCTTGGTATAATTTCTGTTTTTTTGTGCCTCTTCTTGTGATGTCAGGATAAAAGTGCATCTTTTTAACTTGTCAGAATTTGTTTCTGCTTAAGCTAAGGAAACATTAATTGCCCAGAAAGTTGTCAGAAAAGTTATCAGACTAATCGTGGCTGGAACCTCCTTTTTGTAGACCAAAAAACCCTTTGTACAGCATTTCTGCCTTTTGACAACTTCCTGTAATCATTCTTTTGTCAAAAAAAGACAAAGTTCTTACATATTTGACAGATTGTAATGTTGGTGTTTGTAGGTATTTGGCCGCAGCCAGTCCATGCCAGGCACAGAGAGCATGCACAACAAACCTGTTGAGAAACAACATACAGACACTGTGGTCAACTTCCTCATCAGGATTGCATGCCAGGTAAGACCTCAGCCACAACAGATGTATACACACACACACACACACACACCATACATGTTTTCTGCCATCCATTAGTCCTTCCAAGTAGAGACAACTATTCTAACCACTCGTTTGGGTGATGATAACACACACGCATAAGCACACACAAACACACACAGACATAGAGTCGCTCTAGAGTCATTGACGACCTTGGTTACTAGGCCTGAAATAGACTGCTGAGATTTCACTCACCTTGACTTTTCCTACTTTATTTTTTGGGCCAAGTTTCATTCTCACTGTTCAGCCAAGCATCTCTGTTGAATATAACCTTCCCTATAACCACTGGGGATCACTCGGTGCTCACAGAACACTCTATAGCAACATAATCTTTTCTTTGTATTCCTCTCGATAACAGTGTATTGTGATACTGAATTGATCCCAGTAGAAAAATTATGTCCTCACTGGCCCGAGGGATTGTGATCAGCCAAAGGACACCACACCTAGAGCTGATAGGGATTCAATGTGTTTTTCAAGGATACCTCTCTAAAGTGGATGCTTATCACTATAAAGGTTTGGACAGGGAATGTTGATTGAAAGATGGTCTCCATCCTGGTTGTGCCTCTTTTGAACTCCAGCTGCATCAAATAAGTTCCTATACAAATATGTTCCTCTCCTTTTCTAGGTGAACGATAGCACCAATGTGGCTGGATCTCCAGGGGAATTGTTGTCTCGCCGTTGTGTCAGCCTAATGAAGACAGCCTTGAGGCCTGACATGTGGCCTCGTGCTGAGCTGAAGCTACAATGGTTTGACAAGCTGCTAATGACAGTGGTAAGATGGCACGTGCTTTGAGAATGATTGTTACATTAGACTTCATGCATGGTTCACATTGCCAGGTCCGTACAAGGTGATATTTTAGGTGCAAAACCTGTCAGTGCTGCTGTTATTCTGCACAGCATTTCCCAAAGATCAGTTGTCAGTGAATGTGTTCAGACCCATCTAAGGCTACGTCCACACTAGCCCGGATAGATTTGAAAACGGCGTTTTCATCTGAAAACGCTCCGCGTCCACACTAGCGATTTCAGTCGTTTTCACAGAGTTGTGCATCCACATTGAAATGGCCGAAAACCCTTACGTTCCAGTCCTGCGCATGCGCATAAGCGAGTGAGAATTTAAAGTTGAATGGAACAAAAGCTATCTGGAGCATGTACAAACTGATATTAATCTTTTTTAGGGCTGTCAAAATTAAGAGCAATCAAAACAACTGCTGTATAATGCACTCCGCTATCTTTGTTTAATTGGTCACATGACTGCATCACATGACTAAAATGCGTCATCGTTTTCAAAAGTCTGCGTTTTCGAGTGTCCACACTACGACGGGACAGCTCCGTTTTCAAATGTATGCGTTTTCGAGACATTTTCAAAACGCTGTGTTTTTCCTTGAGTAAAGCTCCGTCTCAGTGTGGACGGGAGGGCAAAATGGAGAGAAAACGATGCGTTTTCAAACGAAAACGCATTAGTGTGGACATAGTCTAAATGCAATCCTGGTGAGTGTGGACTAGCCAGCCTTAATTTGTGTTTTTCCGCTCCTGTGTTAAAGAATCAAAAGACAGAGAAAAGGGACTCTGAACTCATGTTAACTGTAAGTAATGAAATTATGTGTTCAGGTTATAACAGGCTGAATTCTGAGGGGAACAACTTTCTATTACATGACAGCGGGGCGAATGCTCCCAAACCTGCCGTAACCCATCCTTTTCAGGACTCAAGACCAGGGATTGAACCTGTAACCAGTGTTTTCATGGACAAGCTGGTTAAAAATGTTTCTTGTGGGCCTGACCCTGCTCTATCTGAGGCAAAGTGCCAATCCGGGTCTCATTTCAATAGAGGAGAACATGTTTCCTATCATATCATGAAAAATGTGAGTGACACAGACTTTGTTTTTGATTATGGGCAGCTACAGTCAGTTAGGAGTGCATTTGAGTCAGCCAGTGATCCTGTTGCATTTTCTATGCCTGATTACGATGGACCGGAAACTGAAGGTACTGATCATGAACTCACTTTGAGTGTAAAGGAAGTGAATATGCGTCCGGACCATGTGACTCTAATGACTGTTTTCCCCAGGGACACTTATTCTAAAGTTGTGGTCACAAAAGACTGTTTTTCGTTAGCTCCTCCTGAACCTAGGATTTCTTCCTCACAGATTGTTTTTCCGGAGGCTGAGTGTTCTAGCTCAATCGATATTAAGAACTGTGTCACCACTACTGCCTCTGAGCTTGAGATTAATAATACAGGACCTGTTCTTTCTAAGGCTGTTTGTTCCACTGCAGAATTGACATCGCCTGAGGCTGTCACCTCCTCCAAGGCATCCCCAATGGCTGAGTGTCTGGCCTCGACAGACACTCGACCCCTGGAGGCTAGGGGGCCAGTACAGTTTGTTCAGCCTTTAGCGCAGTCCTTAGCACAGTTGCCAACTCAGCCTGCATTTCAGAACCTGTCACTGTCACTAGGTCAGCCACATATTTTAGCACCAGCTCAGGCATCAATTCAGTCTCCAGTCCTGTTATCCTCACAGTTCCCTGTTCAGCCACCACCTTTATCGCCTGAGAGCTCTACTGAATTCTCTCAGGCCACCTCGGCTGCTTCCCCTGGGAGCTCTGCTGGGCCGTCTCAGTGTTCTGTCTCTGCTAAGAGCCTGTGTGAGCCTTCCCAGTGGTCCACAGGAGATTTCATTGAAAACTCTGCCGGGTTGTCTCAGCCTCCTGTCTCTGCTGAGAGCTCGTGCGTGCTGCCCCCACAGTCTGCAGCAACCTTCACCGAGGGCTCAGGCAAGCCCATCCAGCCCACTATGGACTATGTGTTGCTGCAGCCGGAAAGGCAGCCCGAGCTGGCTGTCTGTTTCACGGAGATCCAGCTAGCTTCGCCTCAGCCAGAGGTTTTCACTCCATCTGGCCTTGCATCTGTTCCAGCTGGGGGTTCAGGAGAACCCAGCCAGCATCATGTCAAGTCAGCTGGGGGTTCCTAGGGGCCCGTCCAGCCTCATGTTTCGCCAGCTGGAGGGTCCGAGGAGCCACTTCAGCCATCGCCTGTCTTTTCTGGAGGTTCCGAGGGGCCCGTCCAGCCATCTGCCATCGCTGGAGGGTCAGGGGAGCCCGTCCAGCCATCCTTCATCTCCGCTGGAGGGTCTGAGGAGCCCTTTCAGTCTTCTGTCTCCGCTGGAGGGTCTGAGGAGCCCGTCTGGCCTTCGTCTACCTCCGCTGGAGGGTCAGAGGGGCCCGTCCAGCCTTCATCGCCTGCAGCGCCACCACCTGCGGCTTCCATGCCGTCGCCTGCAGTGCCACCACCTCCGGCTTCCACGCCGTCGCCTGCAGCGCCATTGTCTGGTCCTGCCTCGTCTGCACCAGAGGTCTCCGCGCCCTCTGATCCTGCCTCACCCCGTCCTGTCCGGCCTGCACGTCCTCGTCCTGTCCGGCCACTTTCCAGGCCTTTGGCTGGACATCATCGCTGTCGTGGCTGGCCTCCGGACCTGCCCAGTCGCCGCTGGTGCCTTCCGCACGGACGCCCTCCTGACCTGCTCATTCGCTGCCGCTGGCTTCGTAGTCGACCCCCTGAACCACCTGGTTTTGGACTGTTGGGCTGTCAACCTCCGGGCCGGCCCCCTGAACCTTTTCTGAACTGTTTTCTTGGCCTCAGCGCCGTTGTGGACACTCGGTTTTGGACTCGTGTTCCCTGTTTGTGAACTCTGCCTCTTTGTTTTTTGTTTGTTTGCCTTTCTACTGTCCTATGACACACACACACCTTTCTCATTCCCTCGGAGCCATCCCATCTCCAGCACCCCCATCTCACTGTCTTTCATCCTTTTAATGTAACATCCTTCCACTCAATCACTGTCCTCTCTTTCTTTCCAATCTTTTTTTTTTCTAATGCCATGCCGTCTCCTGACTTTCAGCTTGTCTCTTACCAAATGTCAATCAATCACTACCGCCATTCTCTTGCTCACTCTCTGACTTTCTCATTCTCCCTGTCTACTTTCCCTTTATCTGGCTTATTATCAATCACTTCTTTTTCCTCCTTCGACACACTTCTCCAGTCCTTCACCTCTTCCTTCACTCTCCACTTATTGCTCAGTCAATCAGTCATCTGACATACACATGTCTTTGCTAATAGACACACTTACAGTATAGCATAGAAAACATCTCACGCCCTGTCAAGTCAGCATAATTTGACATAGTTGTTTTTTATTTTTGTATGCGTGTGTGTGTGTATTTGCAATTTATGTGTATTATTTTTAAAAGTCTAAAAGTCTTTCTAAAAGTCTGTGGAATGCAGAGGCTGGCCGGCCTATATTCTGGGAAACTATGTCCTTCCAACAGTTTATTGTCCTTTCAAGAATTATTCGATTTGATAACAGAGATACACGACCCATCCGCTGGTGAAATGACAAACTGGCTGCCATCAGGAACATTTGGGACAGGTGGGTGGAGCGCCTACCACTTATGTACAATACATGCCCTGAGGTGACAGTTGATGAGTGCCTGGTTCATTTCAGAGGTTGCTGTCCCTTCAAGGTGTATTCCAAGCAAACCAGGGAAATGTGGAAAAAAGATCTGGGTAGCGTGTGATGCCAGGAGCAGCTATGCCTGGAATATGCAGGTATACATGGGGAAACCCAGTACTGGAAGGGCCAAAGAAAACCAGGGCAAGCCTGAACTTCCCCCTGCACAGGTATCGACCAGAGGAAGAGAGGCACTCTCATCAAAATTTGCTTTCACTGACACACACACATATGTTCCCAAGAAGAATAGAAATGTCATCCAGATGAGCATGCTACACAAAGACGCCGCTGTCAGCACCACAGAGGACAGGAAGCCCCTTATTATCCAGGACTACAACAAGAGGAAGGGAGGTGTTGACTGCCTTGATAAGGTAATGTAAAGTTTCATCCATCGTGCATTTTATTTTATTTTTATTTATGTGAATCATAGCATTTTGTGTACAACAGATTCAATATTGTTCCTAATCTCTTATTTATTGTTCCTTTTATTGCAGCTTACTGGTATATACACCTGCAAGCAAATGACAGCCCGGGGCCTGTGGCACTGTTCCACAACATCCTTGATGCGTCTGCTTTCAGTGCATATGTGGTGCGGACAGCCATCGGCCCAACCTGGAATCAGGGGAAGAGTTTCAAGAGGAGACTGTTCCTAGCAGAGCTGGGGAAAGCTTTGGTGACTCCGCTTATTCAACGACGCCAGCACATTCCCCGCACACCAGCCTCTGCCAGTCTGGTTAAGAGTGTGCAAGTCCCAGCCCCAGCCGCTGCCCTGGCTGCTCTCCCCCAACAAAGACACGGACAGAAAAGGAAGCGCTGTGAGCTCTGTGCACCTAGAGACAACAAAACAAGCCTGAGATGCTGCAAATGTGATGCCTATGTTTGCAAGGCCCACACTCACCTGACTGTCACATGCCACTCATGTGCATGATACATTACATGTTCATTTTGTAATACGTTTTAAGTGCCTATTCGTATTTTCACTGCAGTTATTTTATGTCTAATTCTGTTAATTTATGTTAAACACTACTTTGAGACATTGTTCACAGCTAAACAATGTTGAATAAAAATTTGGTGGTGAAAAATGTTTTTTCAAAAAATCGAAAAATGACCGGTCAATTTTGACCAGGAACACTAAAGTAAGGGGCGGGAGGTGAACACGACAGGAAGGTTTAAAGGGACAGTTCACCTTCCACAGGTTCTTGGTTTGAATCTCCTGATTGGCTGTGTGCTCTCTTTACTCTTCTTACCGATCCAAGAAACACATGTTTGTAACTGTGACCTGTTTAGCTTATCGAGCTGGGATAGGCTTTGTTCCCTGTGTCCCCTTGTGACCCCCGTGATAGTAATATATAAATCTTTGTGTTTCACTTTACTGCTAATATATATATATAACAGCTGATATTTACTGACCCAGAGCCATAGAAGCAGGCCTACACATTACATCTTAAGCCTTAGCACCGCAAATCATATAAATAAAGGGACATAAATGAGAAGTGCTGACAGTTCAATCTGTTCTATAAAAACATCAAAGATCATAGATGTGACTTGGCACATGGTTTACAGGTTAAACAAAGTAAAGTGTTTTCTTTATGCAATGTAATGTAGTGTTAAATAGTCCTGATAAATCTGAGCAGCTCTGTACTCCTCTGGACTCTCTGTATCCCCATTGCAAGACATAGAGACAAAAAAGGTGACTTTACTTTGAGTAATGTGAAAGACGTGACTAAGACTAAGTTAAAGTCATAGTCAGGTGTGTGTGTTTGTTTTAGTGTTAGTGTTTCGCCAACATTGCCAACATTCCCTGTCACGCCTCCTGTCAGTCAACATTTTTGCCTCATCGAACATAAGGTAAGAGCAGAATAAATGTCATAAACATTGTCCATTTGAAGCTGGAGATTTTTCCTTCTTTTAATTCATTTTAACTTGTTAACAATAACGAGGAAATTCCCTGGATTTACCCACTGTCAGTTAAAGTCATTTGTTAGATTGTCAGTTTAACTTTGCGCACATTAAGATTAAAGGAATGAGGAAATAAAAGGAGATGGAAGTGGAACTTTTTTTAATATGCATTTGAAATTTCAATCAGTCAGTAATACAGAGACTGTTTCTCTTCGAGCACTGGATGTTTCCCCATTCTTAATTATGGGAACCCATTCAGTTCTTGTCGTTTCTATGGAACTGGATCCTCAAGATTCCAGTGTAATTAGATCTTCATGAACATGAGCAACAGCATACCAGAGAGAGTAAATGAGCCAAGACGAACAAAGGCTTGTATAATCACTTCTGTAGAAAATAACCATGGCTAGTAGACAATAAAAACACACAACCCACATAAAGAGGTTGTTGCAGGATTCTTTTTTAATTTCACTGATAACAGCAAGAAACTCATAATACACCACAATCCAATGCACAAAACTGTTATTAGCTTTTAATTTCTCAGAATGAAAAGCTTACAAGACAACATTATTTACACATTGTGCAAAATGACAGTCACATCAGGGGAAGAATGACAGCCAGGGAGAAACTTAGTACTAAGTACTCTTGGCTATAACTGAGACAATAAAGATGTGCTTTTTCCTCTCAGTGTTCTGCAAGAACATCAGTGCACATTAGCTTCAACTCTGTTTTGAGACAACTGAAAATCAGAAATCATGTATTTAATTAGGAGAGGACTCTCGGGTTGGACTTCCATTGTCATCTTGCCAGTTTCTTTGGGAGTACTGGAAACTTTTCTGTAGATCACAAAACCAACAACAGCAGCAACAAGAAGCCCAGCAGAAACTGACAGGCCAACCATCAGTCCAACAGATCCATCCTCTGTGAGTCCTCGTGGCTGACCTGCAGGTGAGAAACAGGTGTGAGGTGCTGTCAGACATTATCTACTATCATTATCAATTAATAAATTAGAGAAGCAGTGAAAGATCAAAGTAACTTTTGGAATTTGTTTGTGTTAGTTTCTATTTTGTTTGTAAATTGTAACATCACTGATCACTAAATTTACATAAAAAAACACTTCACAAGATACTTTAAAAAAGAAACAAAACCACTTTAAAATCATATAAACAGAGGTTTCTGGTCTTCTTACAATGGTTATAAGATATGATGGTTTTGCTTTATTTAAAAATAAATCAAGGTTCGTTGTGTAGATTTTATCGAACTTAGGCTTAAGATGCCATTGAGATACAAAACAGGAGACCAAGAACTCTACAAACTTACTTATAGATTTAACTTTCAGCTGGACTACATGCTGGGCTTCAAAAACTGCTCTCTTATGGCGTCCAGTGTGAGTGCCTACCACATAACACTCATATGTTCCAGTGTCATTAGTGGTGGTGTTGTAGAGAATGAGAGACACGTTTCCATCTTTAATTTGTGGATCACTCAGCTTCACTCGGCCATGAAAGGATGGATGCTGGATGTTTTCATAGAGGCGATTTTCTCTGTAGAAGAACACATGCATATTGGTTCCCAGATCACTCCTGATCCATGATAACTTTTCCACTTTGCCAATACTGGGATCATGACACAACAGTAGTGTATTCTCTCCAGCTTCTACCACTTGTTTTTGGTCTAAGCCAAACAGAAAAGAACAAAAAATATATATAAAGGAAGTTATTGTCACATGAGCCTTTGATGCTTTGAACAGTTAAACATTCTCTTTCCAGACGAAATATATCTCTGAGCCATATATGTAATTTAACGGTGATACTATGCTGCTCAACCTTCAAAAATCTTAACTTAAATCACATTTTCTCTGTGTCAGCTTTCATCATGGTCCACATTTAAAAATGTGCTTTGTGGATTTATTTGCATTCTTTTGTTTTATCTTATATATCCATTCTACCAAGAACCAATAGTAAAATAATTAACTCTACCTATACCAATATACTCCATGTTAGTGTTGTTCTTAATTCAAATTTCAACACTTTTCCATGTTTATCTACAAATGAAATGCAATGACTGGCTGTTCATAATCCTTTAAAATTACATTATTATCATATCAGTTCCCAAGTCTACTTTGGAGCAAATCAAAATGCTTGCTTAGCGTGTAGCGTGTTGTTATTTCTGTCAATCCAGTAGAAGACGTCGAAAGTAGTAGAGGTAAAAAATCATGACAATAATAGGCAGACACTGCTAGTACTTAATGAAATAGAAAACATTATAAACCCTAAATAAACCATTTTACATCATTAAGAGAAGGAGAGAGGAAAGAAGCACAAATAGCTTATTTAGACACCTTTCCTCATTTGACATTTGGTTTTACTGGTCCTAATAATTACTGAGATCTGTGGGCTATAATGAAAATTTTGAAGACATCAGAGAAAAGGTTATTTGAGTTACTTATGAGAGCAACGGTCAATATACTACAGAAAGCACAGCTTGATCAGAAAAAAAGGGATTTCAGTGAAACATCTTTTCTATATAGTTTTTGAAACTCGTTTACGTATATTTGTGCTGTTCAGCTTACCATCGAGAGCAGAAGCAAATCCCCAAACATATGTGGAAAAGAAAAAGCAGAGGAAAGTTGTTAAATCCATGGCACAGAGAACAAACTTTGACACTACATGACATAACAACAACAAGAAAGGGAGGCACAAAAGTCCCTCCCCTGACTTTAGTGCCAGGGCGGATCTAGAGAAATTTTCTTAAGGTGGCATGAGGGTGGTATGAAAAGTATGCACATGTTTAAATATAGTCCATAACTTTATTTTCTTTAGCCCACATAATTAAACATTTCAGTTACATAAAACATGTGAATTTGGATTTTATGTACTCTACTGTCTATATAATAAATAAGTACATAAGAAAGCTACACAACAGTTTCCTATCGTGTCTTTTCTGCAGCATTTACTTGCTTGTTAGGCACGAGGCCACCGTTGTCAGTAGCGGTTTTTGATATGGGCGACATGGGCAGGTGCCCAGGGCGGCATCGTGGTGGGCGTGGCATCATGGCATCGGCAAAAAAAAGTTGTTTGCACCCATGCTGCCAGCGCATTTTAGGGATTGCATAGGCACCGAATGGTTTTCTTTTGTCCATTTGCCAGGAGTAAGGGCGCCCTCCATTTAGGAGGTGCGCCTGCTGCTTGCTGCACATGGAGGAGAGGGGCGGGAAGGCAGGTGATTCTCTGGCTGGAGCAGCACCTAATAACCAGCTCGCAAAATAAAAATAAATAAATAAAAAACAAACGAACAAAGTAGGGCTGTCAACGCTAACGCTGACATCACGATTAAATTTTTAACGCAATTAATCCATCTGGACAAAATCCCTGAACTGTCTCTGTCAACCCATTTCGGGCAGTTTGTCCAAAGTTTGTCCATTTTGAGCTCCACATCATAAATTTGAAAAGAATAAGTGGAAGAGAATGGATGGTTTAATATTCTTTGATGTAGTGTCATTTCTGGTTCTGCTTCTCTTAGTTGTTTTCTGCTCATGTTATATTTACAGATTCTAGTCTGTATCTCCAAAAGTTGATTCTGTTCATCTGGACGTAGCGTTTTGTGGGAGAAACTGATGGCACAACACAGAAGAGCTACCTCATCAGGCCAGGACTCTGCAGTCTATTTACACCTACAGGCCAGTGGACACTCTTTCAATGATGAGGATGTACACATCCTGGACAGGGAGGAACGCTGGTTTGAGCGCGGAGTGAAAGAGGCCATTTACGTGAAAAGGGAAAGACCATCTCTGAATCGAGGAGGGGGCCTAAGGGTACATCTTTCGCCATCTTACAATGCTGTGATTGCAGCCATTCCCCAGCCCTCTGTGAATGGTACTCATGGCCATTGATCAGTGGTCTTTGATCAGTGGGTTTTGGTCAGTGGTTGTTGATCAATGGTCATGAGAATTTGCATAATTAAGATCAAGGAACTGACCTCCCAGCCCATTGTTCCTTCAGTGGGCTGGTTTCAGTCATTATGCAAATGTACTGTTTATAAGATTGGGGAAACCTGCAGTCAGCTGAGACTGAAGAAGTCACTTGGATGAGTGACGAAACGTTTCTCCCACAAAACGCTACG
>VUQG01003811.1:0-12640 GCA_015106755.1 Etia nguti
ATGGGCCACATCAATACCATCGGCTCCCTGGACCGCACCTCTCTGGGCATGAAGGCTGTGGGGCCAGGGGGCGTGCCTATTGGGGAGATGGCGTGTCGAAGCATGGCTACTCTGAGCCGTATTGCTCCATATAGCGCGGAGGCTCCACCTCCTTATGAATGGACGCTCTCCCTGTCTGTGGAGGAGGTGGTGAGTGCTGGGGGGATGAGTCGTGGGTGTGATTTAAAGATTCCTAAATGCTTCATGCTGTTGTCTTTTCCAGGTGCGGGATCTGGAGGAGCGCCTGGTGGAGAAAGAGCATGAACTCAAGCAAATGAAGAGAAACCTGGATGAGAGCGAGGGCGCCATCGTGCAGGTGACTCTAATCATCTTCTTCAGCATCAGTCTACGCACCCGTCTTCATCACCCTTTAACCTCTGACCCTTTCATCTGCTCCTCAGGTGTTTGAAGGGAAGCAGCGTCTGTGGGAGAAGGAGGTGGAGGAGCTAAAGCGCCTGTATGCTGCTAAGCTGCGTCAGGTTTCCCAGCATGCCCAGCGTTCCCAGCGCAGCCTGCAGTTGCAGCTGTTTAAGGTCCAGCAGGAGAAGAACCGGCTGCAAGAGGAGCTCGACGGCATGAGAAAGGAAATGTGCCGGGAGGCTGGAGCAGTGCCCAGGCGAACCAGTCCGACCCTGGAGGAGACGCAGTGGGAGGTGAGGCCGTGAAAGGCCAGGGCAGTCACAGTTCATGGCAGGGAGAAGCACTTAAAAGTAACTACAGGGAACAGACAAGATACCTGGATTCCTTGTTTGTCCTTTTTGAATCATGGCGACCCCTTTCCCTTTTACTCTCTCCCTCTCAGGTTTGCCAGAAGTCAGGGGAGATCTCCTTGTTGAAGCAGCAGCTGAGGGACTCCCAGGCAGAGGTAACTCAGAAGCTGAGTGAGATCTTCCAGCTGAAGACAGAGCTCAGGGAGACGCGAACAGAGCTGCGCAACAGGGAACGCCAGATAGATGCTCTAAAGCTTGTCCTGCAGGAGACACAGCGTCACAGACGACCTTCTCAGGGTGCACACGAAGACGGAAAAGAAGCTGAAGAGAATCCGTCTGCTCGGGCGATAGGTAGAGTTACATCTCTCATGTCTTCATATATTTGGGTTAGTTGCACTTTTGGGCACAGCAACTGTTTCACACCACAGTGTTTGTAGGTCACAGATGTGTTTTTAAAATTAAACTAAGCAAGCCGTCTCACATAGATGATTGGCTTATTTTCAGTTCTCACATTTCCATGTCTCAACCCCAAAATCAGGTCATTTGAGTAACCAGGGCAGGAGTTTAAAATCAGCCAGTGTTTTTCATCATAGTTCCCCCCCCCGACAGCTCTAGCTGAAACATGTGAACCACTTTCTCTGCAGGAGGGTGCGGGGGCCCCACGGAGGAGCGTCTGCGTGCAGAACTGCTGCTGGAGCGACGTCAGAGCGAGGCCCAGGCCATGGCTTTCGAGGAAGAGAGGCACACGTGGCAGACGGAAAAGGACAAGGTCATCCGCTACCAGAAGGAGCTGCAGGCCAGCTACTTAGACATGTACCACCGCAACGAAGCGCTCGAGAGGGAAGTGCAACAGCTGAGGGCGAGCAGGGAACAACAAGGTGGAGGGGCAGGCGGAGGAAGCAGAGATGGCACTTTGGAAAAAGAAGCGCCAGAGCTGAGGAGAGAGAGAGCAGGTGACAAACAAGAAGACACACCTTCCCCTGGTCTGCCGTGGATAGAGCGGATCGAATCGTCGGAAATTTGACTGTGACCTACTTGTTTGCAATGCAAAGTGTGTTCTGTGGAAGACCATATCTGCCAGCACAAGGGAAAAAAATCAAATGAATTGATGTTGCTGTAAGAGATAGTCAAAATTGGGAGATAATAAGCAAAGATTTACTGATAATAATAATAATAAAACTATAAAAGATTTACTACTTGGTGTGTAATCCAATTCTTGACTTAATGAAAACTGAAAAACTAAGTCCAAAAGCGTGTGATGCCAAACATTCAGTCCAAAAACAAGCATCATACGCTACTGTGTCAAAGTCATGATCATAAAAAAAGACAAAAATAGGTCAAGATTTAATTTAAAGTGCTACATTTTTTTAATTATCAAATCAAAATTTGTATCTATTATCCCAAATTAAGTCAGTCAACCTGGACTTACTGATGAGTGTATTTATTTTTAGCATGATTAGCTTTTCTTTGATTTTTCTTCTTTTCCTGGTACAGAAGGACTTCCACAGACTGCTCACCCTTCTTCCATCTCTTCCACTCCACCCTTGTTTAATTAAAACCCTTTTCCTGCTAATGCTGGACCCCCAACCTCACACAGACCCAAGTGATATTGAGGTTCCTCTATCTTTGTCGTGTAAAAGAAATAAAATACAGCCAAGCACCTAAACGGTCCAACTTAAGACTTCTTTTTATTGATAAACCTGTAAATGAGGAAATTGACATGATGATTGTGACTGCTTTGTGTTTATTTGGTTTGAACCTGACCAATTATACAGTAGTTAACATCTCACAGCCTCTTCAGTGTTTGCAGACCATCTATAAATTCAGGGTTCACCTGGACTCTTGGAACAAACAGCTTCTTTAGGTTAATTATGAAGAATGGTGCCATAGCAGAGAAAACTGTGCATATTAAAACTGGAAATACTCACCTTACTTCCTTCAGTCTCCAGACAGGTGAGGTTTATATATAAATATGTATTTTGTACATAACTGTAATTTTTATTCGCCATTGTACTTCAAGAGCACTGTCGTCTTAAATATGCATACTTTCACAAAATCAATCGGTAGATGCATTTATGATTGCCCTGCTTATTTGGTGCGATTAGTTGCACAACCCCAGCAGCACATAACATCAAATGCATGCCTGTAGTGAAAAAAAAAAAGTCATCTGGTATTGTTATTATTAATATTATAAACATTCAAAAACCAGCTCTCATTTGACCTTTCCACATACTGTGACTCACGTCTATTTACTGGAATTAAAACTGTACAGTATAAAGATTTGTTTTGTGTTCGTGAATTATTCATAAAGAAGAGCAAAACCACCTCAGATGCTTTTTTGTGCAAATCAGGGCTGCAAAAAAAGTGTTACAGTAACACTTTTCTATACAGTGTAGCCCGAATTGAATGGCTAGAAATCACTTGAGAAAACGTTAGAAGGGTGACTGATGGTATTTGCTCAAGGACTCGACCTGGCTGCTTTGAAGGGGCTTAAAATCCACAGAGAGCATACCAATAAAGCCCACCGACAGGAGCTTTATGACAGAGTGGTGTTGGCTTTTGGGACTAATATGGCTTTTGGGGGTTTATCCTTGGATCCTTATCTCACCCTCTCCCTGAGGCCCTCCCTGTTCTACCTCAGCCAGCCCTCACATACCATCGCCTGCAGTACAGACAGGAAAGAGGTGGAAGGTCAGCTCAGATGGAAACATAGGAGGATCCCTGATTGGTGGTGGTGGGAGTGGGGGGTTCCTCTGTAGAAACCATCAAATGCACAAGCCTTAACTGAATGCCACGAAAATGTTGGCAGGAATGAAGGTTTAACACCTGACTTTTTTTTTCCCAGGTAAAAAATGTGCTATGGATACACAAAAGTGAGAAAAAGACAGAGCACATGCAAGTCCATAATGCAGGTTGATAATCTGAATAGATACGAGCTGCAGCTGACTCACAGGCCCTTACCTTGGCATTTAAAACATTATATAAACTAGGGCTTAATATAACCGTGCAGCTCCAGAGAGGCTGAGTGATTTACTGAAGTGGGATGAGGAAAGATTCTTACCTCTCACATGCTGTCAGTCTGTGGGAGTACTGCAGCGCTGCAAGGCAGCACCACAGTTTATCTAATAAATTAATGTGCTGGTTAAATATTAGTGAATTATTTCAGAAGATAACATTTCTAGCTGTGAAACTAGAATACAAATCTGATGTCTCAAACACATCGACGCTATTTAGGTTGACACTAGTGCCACCAAGTGGTAGCTACACAAATCCCTCCCCATCTGGTAGGAGCAGTCCATCACCAAGTCCCAGTACAAGCCTCCATAAACCAACTGGAGTATAAATTTTTATTTTAATTTCAGATGCAAGTATATGAAACATGTTAGAGGATAAATATTTACAATAAAAGTCGCATAACACATAAAAGCAGGAAACGCACACATTCAGCTAAAAAAAAAAGAAAAAAAAAGAAAAAAGTTAATACATGTAGTACGAAGCGCTAGCAGTCTATTTGCAGGGACAGTCAAAGAAGCGGAGAATGATTGTCAACCAAAGAGGAGGAAAACGGAGAGGAAACTCCACACAAAGCCGAACTGATTCAAGATCAAACCTAAAGCTGAGTGTAATGCTGGTGCAGTGCTTGCTGAGAAAAAAAAAAAGAAAAAAGCCTCACTAATGTGCGAGGTGACATCACTAGGAACTTGCACTATTAACATCTAAACATAGTAAACGCTGCCTTGGATGTTGTGAGACTTCAGAAATTGAGTGTATATACACACACACACACAGGTTCCACAACCCTCAAAGCAATCGGCATCTATAGATGTATAATCTTTGTTCAAGACTCCTTTTATAAATGTACAACTTTAATACTAAATGCAAAGTGTGGTATGAACTGTTACAATGAGCCCTGAGGAAATGTAGGGGGTTTTTAATGTCACTTATTCCGACTCCGTCTCAAAAAAAAGCCAACCCTACGCAGCAGAGGCGATCTATATATTAAACAACAGCCACGGCAACCAGAGGGCTTCCGTATCCACGACAAGTAAAGCTTAACCACAAGCCTACAGTCACTGCAAGTCAGACCATGCGGCTACCATCACACCAATTTACACCTTCAAATCACATGGCGTGCAAGCTCAGGACACACGATGCGGGTGGGGGGGGCAGTAAAGCGATGGCGCAGCCGTGATGTGAACTGTGGAGTCGTCGGCTCTCAAAGTTACGCAGTAGTAGTGTTGAATGTGCCTGTTACTCTTCTGTTTACTATTTTACACAAGTCACTGCAGTGATTGCGATTTAAAAAAAACAAACAAAAAAACCCAAAAGAAAAACAGGAACAAAACACATTTCACAGTAGTATATATAGATATAGATATATATATATTTTTGTTTGCTTTTTCTGTATTTGTTAAATACATACATAGAACACGACAAATGGCTTCTATAATGAGGAAAGTTTTGCTGGTGCAGTCAGTCACAATAGAAAAGCTGTTCCCACCGTCGATGGATAACTGATCTGAACAGATGCATCAGCTGACAGTGACTTTTAAGCTACGTGAGGACTTTATTACATTATGGAGGATTAATGGGTCACAATCAGAGTTCGGCTCGAGAGAGACCTTCAGTTTCCCCTCACCAGCAAATAATACACCTTCAATAGTTTGTAACTCAGCGTGTTGCTTTCATGTGTAATGGAAGTTTATTACCAACCTGAAATCATAAAAACTGCTTATCTACACCATGTACCCACACTCTACACCCATTCATTATCATTCTGCTTCTGTCCAAAAAAAGAAAAAGAAAAGAAACAAAAGAAGAAGAAAAAAGAAGCAGTCATCAAACTCAAATTAAATTGATAAAGCCAAGAAAGCAAACACTAGCAAGTATTACATACTTGAAAAAGATAAGTGTATAACTCTGCAGGCATTTGCAAATGACTTTCAATAGATGATCCTTTTTCATAGGTGCTGCTTCGTGAGGATGTTCCCATTACCGACTGACTCCTCACTTTACTACAGGTTTGTCAATGGACCATCCCTTTCTGGACTCCTTATATTATGCAAAGTTAGAGGGTCCGGGGTGGGTGACGGGATGCCCCAGGCAGTCCAGAGGAGCACTGGGGAAAAAACCTTAATGCTTACCATAACAGGCCAGAAGGCCAAGGACAGAGGAAAAGGGTCAGAGCAAAAGGTCCTGGAGACGCAAACAGCTCCAGGCAACTTCATCCTTGACGAGGAGAGAGTAGCGTATCAAAAGTAGATCTGCTTGGCATGTGACGGATTCTGCTCCATGGGGCAGTACGGGCATTTCAACCTGAGGAGGATGAGAGTGGGATCAAGGTGTTAGCATCTTTGAATTCTTGTATCCTTCATTTGTACCTTTCAGTGAGCCACTTTCATTTCATTTTCTAACTACAATTATAATTTTGTTCAGGAATAAAACTTTTGGGAAAGCCATGGCTGAAATTACAGTTTATAATCCCCTCAACATCAGACTCAGCATGTAACTTATAAGTCTTAATTTCTTTGCATCTGGGTGATTAGTAAAACTGAATGTTTTGAATAAATTCCTTTTTTGCTGACTTACTTCCCAGCATTGGTTAGTTTGTTGAGAGCATCTCTGGAGATGACGTGTCCACAGATGAGCTTCATGGGAGGATTGCTCTCTGACGTTTGCTGTCGAAGAATTGGGCAGGCGAACACAGAGTGGTACCAGCACTTCTTCCCGAGGTCAATTTCAATCTGTCAGGTACAGACAGGACACGAGTGAGCTAATGGCTCAGAAATTATTCCGAGGAGGGATAAATGCATTTTAAAAACTCTAAAAGGTCTTACAGGCAGCTCGTCTTTGTGCGTCCACACTCCACTGCACTGTCTCTGCTCTATCACCTGTTTGATGTTCATCAGCACAGGCAAGGCCATGCATCCTGATGCAAAACTGCAGAGAAACAGATATGGCATTTTTGATAAGACAGCATAAAGATGACACATGTCTAATAATTACTAAAATAATAACAAAGTAGCTAAAAACTGTTTCACTTCCAGTGCTAAACTTGATAACAGGTGGTCTAGTACACAGTTCATGTTTTTCCTAACCTAACACTTAGTGGAGACTCTACAGAGAGGCCTAGCAAAGCGCAGGCGTCCCGGGTGAAGATGTTGCAGATTTCAGCCCACTGATTTGTCTCCAGCAAGCTGCGGTACGGGGAGTTTTCAATGCCGTGACGCAGGTACACCAAGCTGCCCATCAGAATCTGGATGTCTGCAAAAAAATAAATAAAAGTGGTGGAAAATACGTAAAATAAATACTACCAAAAAACAAAAAAACAGATCTAATGCCTACCTCTCTGGTGCTGTGAAGCGAAGGGCTGGAAGTGCCTGGCATACTGCAAGGCCTCCATTTGGTTGCCGATTCCTCCACTGAGCAAGCTGATGAAGTACAAGCGGTGCAACTTGAACTCTAAACTGCTGTTCAGGTCCAGAAGACGCTGCCGATTCGTCACAGCCCACCTATAGAGATACAGAAGAAACACTCAGCTACTGAACGTAAACACTCCTCAACTAAAGATTTATCAGCTGTGTTAGAAGGAAGCAGATGATTAAAACAATAGATACAGAAAGACGACATACTCTAGTGCTGGCCTGAGGTCCTGCATCCTCAGAGCTTCAAGGATCCTGTTTAGCTCCAGGAAAGGCTGCTTCATGCTCATGTCTATGACTACACCAGACTCCTAGAAAATAAAACAACTTTTAAGATTTTCTAATAAGACTTATCTACACAAAAAGAGCATTACATAACATTTCAGCAAAAACTATTTCTTCATTCATCAGCATTTCATAAAAGAATCATGTCAAAGCCATTCAGGCAAATATTTTGAAAAAAAAAAAAAAAAAAAGGTTGGAGGTTTCAGCTCTTTACCTGACAAAGGTCTTCTGCTACACTGAGCATCCCTTGTCTGTACAGGTGTTCCACAATGGATTCACTCAGGTATTTCTGTCTCTCTGGGGTGTCCCACACGGTCTCTGCCACAACAGCACTGATCTCTGCGTCGAAATTCTACAGAAAAGCATGCCAGCGGTGACGGACATGTTCTAAAACATTTTCAAGGAAATTTGAAGAGAAACTTATAGCCGTTCCTCACCCTGTCGATGGCTTTGCCAACTTTAGACACGCTGCCGTGAATGTCCTTGTGTCGAGAGGCTAGCATCTGCACTGTTTCTTTGATATTTTTACAACACTGCGCCATAGTCTGTGATAGGACCGATAAATCTGCATCTTGTACTCCTGTTGGAGAAAAAAGGTAAAGGTTTAATGTGCCAAACCAGAGAAGACGGAGCACAGAGAGACCACGAACCTTCCATACAATTTCAACTCGTTGTGCAATTTCAATCATTGATACATTTTACACTAACAGCGTTCAGTCTTACCAAAAGCAACTAGCTGTCCTCGTATCTCACAGACGCTGCGCAGGAGTTCATCTAGCCTCTCCTCAGACTGGTGGCCGTACATTACAAAGCGATGGAGCACCTTCTCCAGCTCCCGCTCCACACATGCACACTGTTCCATGGTTCAGGCTGGAACCCGCACACACACAATAACAATAACACTAACACCTAGAAAAACAGAAATATGTCATTAACTAAATGTTCTGATATTTATTTGAAAGACTTTTGAAACCGTAGTGATGATGCAGTAGCGTGTAGTATTGAGCCTCCAATCATTTGTTTATATTTTGCAAGAAATATTTGGTATGCCTACTTATAATAACACAGCCTGAACTCTCTTAGGCAGCTTTCTTGTAATTTCTTTTGTGTGGTCTTCAGGAATAGTTCTCCAGGCTTCTTGAAGGAATATTCAAAGTTCTTCTTTGGATGTTGGTGTTCTCTATCTAGGTATGCTTTTACTGCACTGGCAGTGTGTTTGGGATCATTGTCATGCTAAAAAATTAAGTTCTTGCCAATCACATGATATTTCATGGTGGTTCAAATTCCAGCAATTTTGACAAGATCTCCAACACCACTGGATGAAATGCAAACCCAGTCAGCCTCCACCATGTTTTACAGACAGTTGACATTCTCTCCCTACCTCCTCTGTAAATACCAACCATGATTTGAACCAAAAAATTCTAACTTGGATTCAACAACTTATGTGTTTCTGCAACAGGCTCCTACTAACAAAGTAATTAAAAATGCAATCCTAAATTGGTTCATTGCCAAATTTTCACTCATGTGTAGATACAACACTGGATCATCCTTTTGATACTGATCCTGCTGGTGCCCTTTTTTATACTCGAGTCACTCGTAGGGCACTGTTAGCTAACAACAACAACAAAAAAGTGTAAAAATTAGTGTAAAGCTGCCCTTTAGCAAACCTGGAGAACTAGACTACTTGGAAAAAAAAATTACATTATTATAATGGAATGAGGGGTGCCTCAAAGCTTTTGCACAGCACTGCATATCATGTGAAGGTTGCACTTTCAATGACAGAAATGTTTTGTCACTCATCCACGTGACTTCTTCAGTCTCTTAAGACTGATTACAGGGTTCCCCAGCCTTATAACAAAAATTTGCATACTGACAAAACTAGCACAATTGCCGGGGGTTAGTTTCATGTTCTTTAATATGCAAATTGCCATGACCATCGATCAATAGTACCATTTACAGAAAGTTGGAGAATGGCTGCATACTGGGAATAACCAACTTAAATAACTTCATCTTTTGGATTCTCAGTGAACACAAATGTGCATTTCTATAAAGATACGTTTTTACAAATAACCTTTGCAATTAAATAAGCCCAACAGAGATTTTTTATCTGATATTTTAAGAGCTAAACACAAGATTTAGGATAAAACACTGAAAGTTTTTAATGACAGAAATATTAACAAATTGTATTTCACATTGGCAATACCATGATTATCTCACAGCTGCCTCTAAAAAAAAAGTATGCCCGATCAGTAATAATGTCTTAAAATACCCCCAACAGCTGTTCGGTCCTACCCCGATTCAAAGTTTGGCCTGCGTGATAACATTAGCAAGGCCTTAACAACATCACAAAAAGCACAATGTATGCTGCGGCCTGCTATTTACTAACCACTATCGTCATTTGCGTCTCAGCTGTGACTGTAATTTAACAACCAAGTGACGATATTAAACACTGCATGTCTTCATGCTGAAATTAAGACTTTTTAAATAGAAAAACTTTACTTAATGGTAAAGCTTTGCCCTAGCTCACCGCTAGTAAGCCGACAACAGAAGATGTCCACCTACCGTAATGGAGCTAGCCAATACTAAGGCTCAAACGGACTTCTCTTTTAACGTTTTATGACAAGTTTTCTGCGTTGTTATTTTTCACTCAAAATTACTCATTTTTAAGTACCATAAATTATTACGTAATGTGATTTAATTAAATATGTTAATTAAGAAAAAAACAAGCTGCCGCACAGCTAACATAAACAAACGGTATCGCAGTCGCTAGCTGGCTACAAAAGCTCGCCATTGCTAGCAGCTAGTTAACTAGTATATCTGCTGACTGACAAGGCCCAAATAATTTCAGGAGAAAATGTCAACCCGCTTGTCTGCACTATTTTTGCCTTATCCTAACAGCTAACACAAACGTCGCTGTTCAGCTGAATTTTGACAGATAGTTTTCAAATAAAAAAAATACACTCACCTGCCGTGCTAATTACTTAGCAAACATTAGCGTTAGCCACTTCTGTGTTATGGCAACACTTCGGCAGCAGCCGTAATGCGGATCTTCCTACGTCGCATCCTGCGCTAACGTATCGTTTCAAAATAAAAGTCATTGTCTCTGCGACAGACCGCTTCAAGCACAACTTCAAGGCTACATGACTTTTATTTCTTGTATGCAGCTCACAGGTTAAGTGGTTAGCACGGGATATCGATGTATTAACAAACAGTTAACCCAATTTTAGTTACGTTTAGTTTATTTGTAGAAAATTTATCATATCACGTTTTAAATATTACGTCTCAACCTTTAGTATCATTTCGGTCTGATGAAGCTTTAATAAATCACTTATGATGAAAACTAATATAAATGAGACAGAGAGCTGGAAGTGTTACTACTGTTGCCCCTGCCTGTGCAAAGTTAATCACACCCTAAAAGAGCAACTAGGTCAGTTCAAAAAAGATAGATTTGAAATGTGATATATATGTTTATATTCTTTCTGTTTGTCATAAATACTGGCACTTAAATAACCCATCATGAGACTAGATCCTTGTTTAGCATCATATCCCTCAGTTAGAACACCAGCAGGAAGAGTATACTACCTATAATGATTTTTTTTTTTTAAAGTAACTTGTGTTTATCTTCACATACAAGGGAGTGCTATGAGCAGACAGCGTTTGGCATTTGCTCTGCATGTGAACACTGAACATCAGCCTCCCTACCGAGCTCCGTGGAAGGTTATAGTTTTTTATACATGTACAGCTGGGGTCAGAAGTTTACATGCACTCAATTTGGGCATAAATATCATGGTAATTTTGGGCTTTTAATTATTTCTTTGAATTATTCATTTTTGGGGGTAGAATATTGTACAGCAAACATCTTTAAGTACTT
Source organism: Etia nguti (assembly GCA_015106755.1). Taxonomy (NCBI): domain Eukaryota; kingdom Metazoa; phylum Chordata; class Actinopteri; order Cichliformes; family Cichlidae; genus Etia; species Etia nguti. Next base: position 11,328 of record VUQG01003811.1, read on the forward strand.
TAAAAAATTTAAAAATTTAAAAAAAAGATTTGGGTGCTTAAATTTTACATTTATTTTGGATTTTCATGTACTGAGAAGGTACCCACCAAGAAAGAGACCGTTGCTCCAAAATCGACACCTTCAAGGTTAACTGACATTTCTCTCATGGACAAGTCAAATCCTTCTGAAGAAAAGTTTTATGGTCAGGCGAGGGGGGAAAAATGAGCTATTGGGCCACAATGAGAAGAAGTATGTTTGGAGGAGTTAAGGTGAGGCTTTCAACCTAAGAACACTGCACCAGCTGTCAAGCATGGTGGTGGCAGCATCATGCTCTGGGGCTATTTTGCTGTCACTGGTGCTGGTATATTGCAGAAAGTGGTTAGATTAATGAAGGATGAGGACTGCCTCTAAATTCTTCAACTTTACCTTAAATCAACAGCTGGATGGTTGAAACTTGGAAACAATTGGGTGTTGTAACAGGACAATGATCACAAACACACATCAAATGGATAAACAGGCTAATTAAAGCTTCTGGAATGGCCTTCACAAAGCCCTGACAGCAACCCTATTGACAAATTGTGGAATAAGCTTAAAAGCAGAGTCTGTGCCAGTTAACTAACCAATTTAGATGAAGTATACCAATCATGCTAAGATGAGTGGTCAAATATCCAGCCACAATTATGCCAGAAGCTTATTGGTGGCTACCAAAAGCATCTAATCCAGGTGCAACTTGATACTGGACAATTAACCAAATATTAGTGAGTTGAGGATGTGTGCTCTGAGCCCGTGTAAATTAGAGGAAATCCAAAGTATATTCAAACTGATGCACTCAATTCATGTTTTGTAAAATCATTAAAGATGTATACCGTACAATCATTCCAACCTGGAAAAAGAACAGTTCAAAGAAAACGTTAAAAACCCCAAATTCCCACGACATCCATGCCCGTGATGAATCCATGTAAACATGTGAGCACAACTAGAGCTTATTCTTCATGCCCAACTTATGAGGGCAAGGGTGGGTGAGGTCTTTGGACTTGAGCAGTATGGCGTGACTAATCTATCAGTGATGTAGACCAAAGCTCCCCATTGCCGAGGTGCTCATCATTCTTTCCCTCTGAGTCCTCCTCCAGTCTGCTGCACTGCCATAACCGCAGACGTTCAAATTTATCAGCACTCCTTTACCCTTTATCTCACACCCAGTACACCCTTACACACTGATGCAAGTATGCATGCATTTCTATCCAACGGTTTATACTTTATGGGTCTGAACAGCCATATTTTACACATTTCCCGAGTGATATCTGTATTTTTTTTTTTTTTTTTTATAAGAGCGA
>VUQG01003811.1:26538-43323 GCA_015106755.1 Etia nguti
CTATTTTCACTCCTTTTTTTTTTTTTTATCCCCGGACCCCTCATGTCTAGGGAGGAAAGTGTTGTTGAAGGAATGAGTCTATCCTTGTCTCCGAGGCTGAAACACACGTACGCGTACATACACACAAACACACTTGCAGGATCCAGTGTTGGGGATGAGGTAGCCAAAAGATGATGTCATGGCCTGATCACTTTACCCGTCCTCTCCCTCCTCTTTCTCCAAGGACCTGGATGGCAGATCAATGAGGAATGGAAGGAATGAGAAAAGAGGCACTGAGTGAATGTCTGTGTGTGTGTGTGTGTGTGTGTGTGTGTGTGTGTGTGTGTGTGTGTGTGTGTTTAAGTGCTTGGTGAGAACACGAGGCACATGAGTTATAGGGAGGAATGGGCTCTTTGCTGCCTCCATTCTGAATCACTCAGGGCTGATGACATGTCTAAATTCTTATTGATACCATGCCATCTCAGCTATTCGCTTCTTAGAGCTTCACACAAGGAGATGGACATCCCACGTGGTCTGCAACCATCTACAGAGAGGTCTGCTAGACATTAATGTGGGGGAACCTCCTTCGCTGTGGGGTCGTCTGAGTGGGTCAGTGGATTCTTTGAGTATGAAGTAAAAAGAATGAGTCAAAAAAAAGGGTGGCCTGGCCTCGCAGACTGTGGGCATTAGACATTTAATAATATAAGTATCAGACATTAAAGCTGCAGCCATTAACAGTAACACATCAGTTAAAGAAATATTTATGTTTCACTGCTCTCACTTAGGAACTTTTTGCTCCACTGGTATGTCATCATGGGCGAGGAATCTCAAACAAGGTCATCACAATAGTCTAGCAAGGATTTCCAAGTCGGATTTGGAGAAGACAGGAAGTCTACAATCCATGGCTCAAGGGCCAACAAATGAATTTCCTCTAAAAACAAATGAACAAAGCACCTGTGTGCAGATGGGGACCATCTGTGTCATTAAAAACAAATATACAGGTTTTATTAATTGCTCTTACTTACCAGAAACACTGCTATAACTGACTATTAGTCACTCCACACTGTCAAGCACAATAGACTAGAGAGAATTGTGCATCCTTATCAAAGTTAATTCCACTTTGGCATGAAGCCACTGAGATGGAGACATGCGTGAGCAGCAAATGTAAGAGTTAAGAAAAATTTTTTCCATGCACCTACAAAGGCAAAGGGGTGAACGCCACACTTGCACTTTGCACTCTTTGTCATATTTAATAATCATTGAGTAAATAGGTGAAAGGTAACAGGTTGCAGTGGCAACTAAATATAAACACATCAAAGCCACTAAAGCAATAAGCGTAGTTAGGGCTGGGTCGAGTGATCCAACCCTTTCTATTGCTACTTTAGGCCCAGACTGCTGAGGGGATCTCCTGTGATGATGTCCGTCTCCCCTCCATTGTCCTCACTTTCACTCCTTGGGCTTTAATTTGCATATATGTCTCCTATTTGTTGTTTGACATCTGTCTGTGCTGTTCCCTGTCTTCATTTTCCCTTCACTCCATAACCAGTGGCAGCTGATGGCTGTTTGCCATGAGCCTGTCAAAGGTCCCTTCCTGTTAAAAAACATCTTTTTTTCCACAAGGGATTGGTTTCATTTTTGGTTTTCTAGCTACAGTTTTGTAAGGTTTTTATGTTATATAAAGTGATTAGACGTGACCATTGATCAAGCAGTGTTTTGATGAATTTGTTTGATTTTTAATCATGATTTCGAAGTTTGACTGAAACACCAGAATGTTATAGCCTCTCTTTTTTTTGGTATTTTGAAGTAAAAGAGAAAAAGTGACAGGACCAAAATAAGGGTTCAAAATCACAACTTCCAGTGAAGTAGTGATGCCCTCCAACAGTAGGCCCTCAAGTTTTCCCCTGAAGTATATATGTGACCTTAAAAACTGTTTATTTTTAACATGAGCAACGAAGCCTTTAAAACATAGGTTGTAATTCTGAAAGACAGTGGTCTTAGTTATCCATTGGAGTTTTTAGAGTTAAATCATTTTGTTATAATACACACATAAGACTGTGTCATATAACACCGGAAATTATGGAAAATATCGTTAAATGTAATTTCTGTTTCATCTGATAATCAGCCTGTAGTTATTTCACTGGTAACTACAGCCTTTGTGAGGCCCACACATTGATTGTTCTTGAAGATTACATCTGGACTAATGATCACATTGACAAGAGAAGACAAGCAGAATAAGCAGTTATCAGAATCAGCAGGAGACCCAACTTACTAGATGCATTGATTGGATAATTTGCCAAGAAAAACTATTGCCAGATTGTTCGTGCTAAGTGTCAGAGAGGTCCTGTGTGTCATGTTCCAGCTGATGTTTTTTTTCCATCCAGTGTTTTGTTTTATTTGGGCCGTGCATTAGCAGATTGCCAAGAAAATCCAAAACATGCTTTTTAAAAAATATTTTCATTATCAATAAGTTTTCCTCAGATTAACAGTGATTTTCTCTAGAAACATCCAAGGCTGAACGTGAAACTCGTCATATCAGGACATGAGGTCAGACATGTGTTAAGCTTCTAAGCTGATGGGTGGAGGTACAGTGTGATAACAGATAAAAGAGCTCTGTGTCGTACAGCTTAGCATTTTTCGTATATAACTAAAAGGACATACGAACATGCAGGGATGTATTGGAAAATTTTACACAACTTGAGGTGGGTGTACCCAGTGTTGAAGAAAAATGCAGCATGACGCCTCAGTGATAAACAATAGATGGGTTTCATGGCATTTGATCTCCAACAAAAGGAAAAGCAGGGGTGAAAATGATAAATTCATAGCACTTCTTTCCTTCACGCATTGTTACAGCGTGCTGCTCTTGCGCATATTCTCGTCACAGTTGGTGCACTATGGCACTTGAATACCTCAGAGTCATTGTTAAAGGTATTTTAAGCACCTTCATTTTTTTTAACATGTCAAAATGTGTGCTGTAAAAAAAAGCCTTTGCTCTTTATTTTTCAAGGTTTTTAATTCAATTACATTTTATTTATATAGCGCCAATTCATAGCAATCCCAACAATTACACAACCCCCTATGACCAAGCATTTGGCGACAGTGGGAAAGAAAAACTCCCTTTTAACTCCTTGTCGTTAGTCTGACTTAGCTCACCTGTGTTGTGTAATGTATTCCATCTCCCTGATTAACTTGTGTATATTTAAGCCCCTCTGTTTCCTCATTCCTCAATGCTGTGTGTTCTGCCTGTTCCCCAGTGTTTCCCAGTTAGCATGCTCTGGTACCTGCCTTGTTTAATTTCTGTGTATTCTTGCAAGTTCAGCAATAAAGCTGCTGCTGGGTCCTGCAGCAACTTTTCCTGCCACACACAGTGTAGATGGCAGTCAGTTTTTACTGCAAATCCAGTGATAATTTCAGAATTTATTAGGTTTTAAAAATATATATATTTCTAAGAAGAAATCAAATACATGAATAGAAAATTGATGTCCAAACCAGTGTGTTTTTAAAAACTTAAAACTGTACATACTTGCAGTTTTTTCCAGTGTCCATGTTCAAAACCAAAATAGAATAAATACATAGTAATACCACGCTGGGACAGAGGACACAACTGCAGCCCTGTGAGATAAAGTGTGCGTACAGCAGTCAGCCACAACATTAAAACCACTGACAGGTCACCATCTTGTTAAACTGCTGGAAAAGCTGATCTGGCCCAGGCATGTTACCAGGATTTTTTAAAATGGGGTGGCACAGACGGGGACCAACAACCACCTGTGATGTCAGGGAGGGCTCATTGAAAATCAGAAAAGTCTGAAATTAAAAAATAAATATCACCAAAAGCAGCAGATGTGGACAGATACTGGGCCCTTCAAAACATTTTTCAGGCCCTGCGACAGTAGAGCTATACGTCTGTGTTAAATCTGTGCCACAGGCCATAAGCACAAACCCTTCTGAAACCCTACACCGTCACCTACACCATGGCCTGACGTGCACCTCCCTAGAAAAATAAATACACGTTGCCATCGTCGCAGCCCACACAGGTATAAATGTTGGCGAAGGCATCGGCCACTTGCATGGGCTACATTGTAGCCTCTAAATAGATTCACCACAGAAGCATAATTCAGAAGTAACTATATGACAGCAGCAATGAAATGCAACATTCAGCCACGAGGTGATGGAGTTAACACAATGCAGTCTGGTTACAAATGTAAGACAGTGTTATCCTGTTGAGAAGTAAAGAACAATGTCTCACACATCCTTTGTTTCAATTTCTTTATTGAAAAGAAAAACACTTTAGGAATAATATAATTAGAATGAAGTAAAGCTTTCAGTGTATACTATTATATTTTTTAACATTATATAGTTATATTTGCAATGATGCACTAAGAGGGATGCCCCAGTCAAAATCCACTTGCTAATAGCATTGCTACCAAACCTCGGGACCCTGCCGCATTGCAAAAACTCCTCAAGAACAGTCGATGGAACAAAGAGACCACCTGGTCTCCAAACGTCCCAGATGGAAAGGACCCCTACACAGGCTCCATGCCAACACCACTTGTAGCAACATGAGATAGTCCGACACAGCATTAGGCAAGTGGTTTAATGAGGGTGGGTGTATAACACTGTTAACATTTGCTTTCCCGTGTAATCTGCTTTATAAGATATAATGCACAATAGTCTGAAAGATAAAAGAAAAACAGCAGAAGGGAAAAAACAGAAGATATGTATGAGTGACTGTAGTGCAGCGAGTCATGCAGGGTAGAAACAAGCAGAGAAGGCCTTCTATTGTTGCAGAGAGAAAAGAAACTCTCACACAGTGACATTCCATCCTACCAGTGTGGTCACAATGGGAGCGTGATAAGCTTCATCTGAAGTGATCTCAAAGACTCTGTTGTGAGCCATATCAAAAAAATCCCCCCCTTTGAATACCTCTGTGGTGTGTATGCAGACGGCAGCTTACAGATTTGATGATGGTGATGAATGTGTTCAGTGTCGGGTGTTTGATCTGATCCTTCGGCAGGGCACCTATGGGATGTGCCATTGTTCTTCTGTCAGTACCAAGAAGCAACTGCATGAAGCAGGTGTAGTTTTCCATCTACATTTAGCACCTGAATGAAACACTAACATCACAGTCTCTCACGTCACTTACTGCGGTCTCCGCTGGCTGGCTGTCTCCAATTCCCCACCCACAGCATCTATTCCACAGTATCAGTGCGTTCGAACACAGAATCGGAGTTTGGATGGAAACCATGGCAATGACTTGTTACCACTGCAGTGACTCGTCACCACAGTGGCCACAGCTCTGGGCTCAGCTCCTGTAGGCTGCTGCAGAACCACAGCGTTTTCCTCCACTGCTCTCTAAAAAAAATGCACCCCTCTGTGGGTTTCAGAGCTTTTTATTGCTCCAAAGTTAAAACCATGCACTTTGCTTTGTTACAAAATGGTTCTCTTACCCCTTTTCTCTCTCACATTTATACTATAGTTAGTCTAAACAACAGTTGAAAATTGAATCTGGAAGTATTTATTTTGGATATATATTTAACTTATGACCGCCGGCCTGGAACATGCCAGCCATGCTAACTAGCTGGGGCAGGGCTATATTTACGGAGGGATGGGCATCCATCATAGCGGTGCAAATGCACAGACATCCAGAGAGCAAGGAAGGGAAAGTGTGGCCCATCAGTCACCACAGTCCAATCTAAGGGCTTGTCTATTTAAAAGTCAAACACAATTTAACCACAACAGTGCCACAGGTCACGCTGTACTATCGGACCCACAGCGCAGTGTTAAACATCTGCATCCTTACAACATGCCACCTAGTACGCACAAATGCACTGTAGGCATTGCCCCTAAAATTCTCCCCAGACTATGCGAAGACATATTGTGGGTGGTACAAGTTGGCATATTCAGTGTCATAGTTCCTATTTGTCTTTCCATGATTTCATGTTTTAAGTCATTTATGCATAAATCTCCTAATTAAGGGAGAAATTCATGAAGGCGCATGTGCAGGAGGGCCGCAAAGTAGTTTGCAAAGCTTGGACTGAAACAGCAACACTGTGAATGTCTTGTTTCCTAAAGGCTACAGTAATTTGAGTTTATGCATCACTGCTTTTACTCTTCAGAAAAAAAAAATAGGCACATTATTGAATTTATCAAACTAAATCTGTGACATTAATGTGCAAGCCGATATCTTTTATGATCACACACTTTTCTCTGAATTTGCACAATGCATTAGGCAAGAGCGTCCATGATTTATATCTTCACAACTACCGTTTGGCAATGCATTGTTTAAAAAAAAAGTCTCTACAAGTCCTGGAAGGTGTCTTCACCTCTCAGGAACACAAAATCAGACTTGCTGCACATGCATTATAGCAGTCCAGTCTGAAAAAAAGCTGATGGACACCTGAGCTTTCTGCCCTGGCACAGTGCACCTGAATGACATCACCTAAAAGCGCGGATGAAATAGCACATCAACTGTCAAATACAAACAGGACTGCAGCTGCAAATAGACAGCTAGACAGATAGGCAGGCACGCTGCCTGCAATGATGGTGTTAAAGCAGACAGACAGACAGACAAGGTCAGAGAGTGGCTGACAGATAGGCATGCTGTGTCACTGCTCAAGAGTTTTTGTGCATACAGCATGCAGGTTTTTTGGTGTTTTTTTCTTTACATTACGATGAAAGCATTCATTTATGAATACAGAAAGATGATATATTTCAGATTCTGAGTCAAATTTTATCATTTGCTTAAAGGAAAGCTAGCCTGGAAGCCTAGAAGATCCACAGTCTTCTGCCATTGACCACTAAACAGCCCCAGGGGAACAGTTTGGGCTCAAGCACCCTGTTTAACAACTGTAAATACTGTTGAACCACAGATGACACTGGTTGTCATCCATCCCACATAGATTTTCCTCGAATCAGTTGGTATTTAAATCACATTAATAGTAAACCTATGACACCCCAGTCACAAGTTTCCTGCTGTCCTACACGTGGGCGTGCATGTGTGCTTACAGCAAACTGCATAGATTGCATGAAATGCCCTGCAGGACTGGGTTGGCATCTCCAGCAAGGCGGCCAAGTCGTTAGCACATTGGAGAAGAAACCATCCATGTAGGGACATTTGTCTGTGAGCTGAGAAACACTGAAACCCAAGAAGCCTCTCGAATCCCCCCAACTGAATAGCTTTGAGGTATTAATAACACACACCCATATACACCCTTGCATCCACCTACTGATCAACACCTACTGTGGTATATGTATTTCTGGGGGAAAAACACCCACCCACTGAAGACTAAACATGAGGTTCTTGTTAACGTTGGGGTCAAGTCTAGGTCTGATCAGTGGGGTGTGTACGTGTTCAGTTTAATGACATCATGTCATCCCCCGACCCTGTGGATGCACAAGCCTCCTGGATGGTGAGGTCATGGTGATCTGTAGATCCCCGTCATGTAGGCGGGGGTCGGGTGCTAAATACAGAGTAAGGGTGGGTAGGGGTGGTGGTGCGGGGATTCTAGCTATGAAAACACAGTGCACTGTATAGCTACTATGTTTGGTTTCCCTATCTTGACTTCTTTAATCTTTAGAGTCTCTCGCCACACCTGCACGCATTGTTTGGAAGCTGCTGGTTGCTAGGCTGCAGAGATCTTAAAAATAAAAAGGTCTTAAAAAGGTGAACGTAACATAAAAACCGGCTCAAAGCTGCCGCATTCGGCAAGCCCTGTGTTTTATGACCTCTGGGCTCTGAACACGCTCTCCAGATACAGTGGCTCAGATGCAGCGGTGCAATAAATTTTGAATGTGTTGACTGCTGTACACGGTGACGTGTGTTTTTGTGGATATCGGCGGTGCTGCACGTTTAAGAAACCAAAAATTCAGGGGAAAAACAAAACCCAGCAGGTAAAAGGGAGAAAAGTAAAAGTGGACGTAGTGACCACTAAACAAAGCGTCCCGTAATGAAGTGATTGTTATTGTTAAGCGCGTTGCTGTGTCTCTCCTGTTGTTTTGGAAAAGTAATTAAGCCCTTCTTTGGAAAAGTACTACAGGGAGACTCCTGGAAGATGGGGGAAGCCTGTGCTGCATTCCTGAGTTGCAAGGAGGGTTAATCACCTGGTGATGTCACAACAGGTTCATAGGTTGTGCTCGCATACATGCCCAGACAGAGACCGGTGTCAACACTTCACTACACACCTTCTCCAGGAGAGAACATTTTATTCGTTCTACTCGAGTATTGTAACAGCGTTGTTTCCCAAGATGCATTACTACAGCAGTTGACTTCATTAGGTTACCGGTGAAACTTAACTGTGGTCAATCCACCAGTTTGGTCTAGACTGAAATAAGCCATCAGCTATTAGATGGATTGTCATGTAATGTTCACGCTGTCCTCTGGATTTATATTAAAATCTTTGGGGGATTTTTTTTTGTCAATCAGGTCGTTACAAGGTCAGATAAATATTAGGCTTGGTTGTGATTTCTCTTCAACATTACGGTGATACACATTTCAGCAGACCTCTCCTCTGATCCTGAAGGGATTTTGAGTTTTGGATGCGTTTCTAAATTACGTGTTTACAGATAAACCTCCACTTTTACTAAACCAACATAAAGAAAAACTTTCTGGGTGGTTCCCACCAGGTAATATGGTCCGTAAAACAAGTTCCACAAGAGAATAATCCAATAATCTCTAAATAATGAATAAGAGTTTCTGATGGAGTTCGTCAAACCTCTTTTATTTTCCCACGCAGACTATTTACATGCATGCAGCCTAGAAACCTTCCAGTTCTGAAAACCTGAAATCTTGCCTACATATGAATGTCTTTTTTGAGTTGATCCCATTTTGATCCTGTCTAAGCTACATATTAATAGGCTTAAAATTAAAAAAAAAAAAAAAACATGGTATGTTTCCCAGACGTTCAAATTCTCTAGTTCACAGCTCACATGGCTGCAGAGTCTTGTTCAAACCAACGGTGGGCAAGCAGTTGACCTGCAGTTGCTACAGGTGTTACGTAACATGTAAAACTAGCTTTCACTGGGTGGATTTTTAACAGTGATAAATCTACTATATCATATTTATGGCTTTTCAACAAGCTTGTTGTCAAAGTATCTCAAATGTCAAACCCATAAAGTGGAAAGTTGGGACGCTGTATAAAATGCAAATGATTAGCAAATATCATAAAGCCATTTTTGACATTTTGCAACTAATTAGGTTAAATGGCAACAGGTCGATGACATGAGTAGGCATAAAGAGTCAATAATCAGTAATGGACGCCTGTGATCTTTGGATCCTCAGGCAGCACTGTTTTAAAAACAGGCACGATTCTGCCATGGAAAAGACTCCATGAGCTCAGGAACAATTCCAGAAATCCCTGTCTCTGAACGAGCGGCATTTACAAACCAAGGTTAAAGCTCCATCGTGCAAAGTACTGTGAACACGATCCACACCGCTGCTGTCTTCAGTTGACCAAAGCTCATTTAAAATGGACAGAGGCAAAGTAAAAAACTGTTCTGTGGTCAGACAAATTCAAATTTGTCAGCATTCAGTTGAAAAGCCTGCATCTCTGATAGTACAGGAGTGCATCAGTGCCTATGAAATTGGCAGCTCGAGCATCTGGAAAGGGAACATCAATCATGAAAGGTATATACAGATTTTGGAGCGACATATTCTCCCATCCACATCTTGAATTTTTTTATCATGACAATGCTAAATGGCACACTGCATCTGTCGTGGTGTTGAAGTGGCCTGCCCGCAGTCCAAACCTTTGAAATTAAAATCCTGTATCAGACAACATTCCTCTCCCAAAACTCCAGAAGCTGGTTTCCTCAATTCCCAGACATTTACAAAAGAAAAGAAGATTTTCATACTTCATACGTTCAATTTTTTTTCTATGTTCTATCGTGAATACAAAATGGATTTATGAGCCTCTCATAAATCCATATGAGTCCTTATTTATATTTTACACAACCTCCCAACTTTGTTGGAATTGGGCGTGTGCAAGTGTTGATATCTGTTTTGCGGGGTGAGCTATGTCATTTCATCGCAGTCAGCTCAATGTTTCAGCCAAGTCATCAGACTGTCTTTCTGCTTAGACTGGTTTCATTTCCAGTATCAAACAGAATATGTCTGTCTCCCACACATCCTCTGCATATTTCACATAATCCACAGGGAGCAGCTGAGGCTGTGTGCAGACTCCCTCGACGAAGGACGTGAGTGTGGCCCACGACAGAAAAATAAACAAGGCTTTTCATCACGGGAGGCAACACTTAGTCAAGGAAACCCAGAGCAGACAGTCTTACTTACTGACAAATGTGTTTTCTCTTTATTTTCTTCTCCAAATCAACACACTTCTGCTCCATATGCTTATGCTGGCAAAACGCACCATATAATTGCTGGGCCTGTAAAAAGGAAAAAAAAAATCGGTTTTTCTCAGGGATTCCCCCTCTCATAGCCTACTGCGCACACACACATTAATTCGCATTGTGTGTAGAGACATTTAGTTTCAAAAGCAGCATTGTGTGAAGGTCAGGAGAGTCTGTGGAGTGGAGATCTACCGTTGTGACATTCTCAATTCAGTGAGAAAGGCTGGTCAGTCGGATCCTATTACATAGGCACCAGAGGAGAGCTGGATAAAAAGCAAGCAGCGTAATACTGTGTTGGTGTCTGTGTCTGTGTGCGTGCATGTGTGTGAATGCTGGAGCCACAGAATGTAAGGTAGACAGGGATTCTCATTTTATTAGACAAATGAGTAAGACGCAGGTGTATCTCTGATTTCTTTCTCACAAAGGCTGTATACACGTGCTCAACAAACACACACAACTGGTTCTGTTGAATTTAAAATGAAAGTGGGGAAGAGGTTACCGTTTCAGTGACTCGTAACTGGAGTTTCGTCTGATCAAACCTCGAGGTAATACGGATGATGCAATTAGATTGCAAGCAGAAGAGAAAACCTTACAAAGGTCAGCAGCTGATGTGTGTTTGTGGTTCAAAGGTTTTCAAAAGCTGGGAAACTCAAACTAAATTTAACACAGTGGCTACATTTTGACCAATACTTGTAATGTTTAGAGGCTTGAGAAAAGAACTGCTTCACTTTTCTTGAGAAATTAACCACAGGGAGGGCAAGGCAAGCAATACAAAGGAAGTGCAATTTTTACTTCCTCTGTGTCTTCCTCTTTTTGTCTCCCACCCAAACCGTCATATGTCTCCTTCTGTTGGAATCACGTAAACTATAAAGCGTCTCAAAAGAATGCCTCAACAGTAAGTTACAGGAATGACTTGAGCAGCAGCCAAGTATGAAAATGATACTGCTGACAGTATCGATCTCTCACAGAGGCGGAGTTATGCTTTCTATTTCTGTATAAAATGATTTAACCACAGATAACCAAGCAAATAATTAATCACTGTAATGCTTCTTTTCTGATAGCAGCTAACTTGTTTTTCTGGCCTGCACGTCTTATCAGGATCACCATCACAATACTGTCTGAAAATGCTGAAATAAAACACCTAACAGCAGTCATCCAGATTTGGGAGTTTTGCAAGTTGGGAATAATGGCAGTGACACAGGCATGGGCAGCAAAGCTTCCTGCAGGTGTGTCTAAATCCACTCAGCCCTACCTGAATCACTGGGTCATCCTGCTCAGCGTTGCCCAACCCTAAACAGTAAACCACCGGAACAGAGAGTGAAGATGGCTTTATCGCCAACCTTTAGAGCAGAGACTAGTTTTCTGGGAGGTCACGTGAAGTAATCTAGGTCTTAGCAGAAGTTAATATGGCTACACATTAACCAGATTGTGTTTTTGCTATCAAGTGGCCTCCACGCAGTAATTTTTTTTTAAAAATGCAAGGAATGTACCGTGTTGTGTCATTGAATAGGGTACTGAGAATTTAGCCATTAATTCACCAAAATTTCCTTGAAGTAGCTCAAAGTTTAGTTTTGTGCATGTTTAATAACGCGTAAAGAACTGATTTAGAAGTTTCTAGCTCAATGTTGGATGACCTCATTGGTCCCAGTGGCAACAATGAAAGGTTTAGCATTCGTTTTCAGTGAAACTCCTGGCTAGGTTACAGGTCTTATATTATTTCACATTCAAAAGTTTCTATGTTGAGGAACATTCATGATCCCGCATACATACAATAAGGCCTAGTCTTTTCCTCATGGTGTAATTTAAAAAAAAAGCTTAAACAATAAAAAAGGCTAATTTCAATTTGCAAACCCACTTTTATTGCATAACATCCCCTATGCTGCTGTTTCTGCTGTAATGGGATGAGAGCAACTGCCAGCACGACCGGGAACCCTGGTCCAAGATCATTACGTGTCCCTTCATAGTTTCAGTGATAAGAATGTAAATTTCAACTGTCTCTGAAATGCATTTACAAGACCCAGAGTAAACAAAGTATGGAAACAATTTTGATAATCCCTGGATTGCTCTGCTAGAGGAATGCTGTGAAACCTCAGACATATTGCTCATTGTCCTGGAGGCAAGCTAACATACCATTTGTTTCCATCTACACTGGCTAGGTACTACTATTCAACTGAAACTTCAATAAAGCTAAGTTCTTCACGTGGCTTGAAGCCTGAACCCACTGAGATGGGTCGGCGGCAAACAAAGGGATTCTCTGTCTTTTCCAATAAAAGCAATCAAACACAGGCCCATGTCTGTGGCAGTGGAAGATTCCATGGGAGCAATGTGATACGTTTGTCTGTGCAGGAGCTTTGAAGCTACCTGAGCATTGCTGCCTCATCATGCGTTTACTCAGGTTACAACAGCTGGAGCTCTGCTTTGAGAGAGAGAGAGAGTGAGCAAGCAAGTAACACGGTTGTAAAACAGTGTTATCTTTGTGAGTCAGACCTTCTTCTGTAAATCGTGTCCTGTTCTGGTCTTACCTGTATCGAGCGAGAAGAAGTTGGCCCCAGGCTACATTTACTACTTCCACTCCTTGCCTTCCTTATACTACTTTGCTGCCACACCTTATTTATTGCATTCCTGTACTTCCTGACACAACCTGCATTTGAACTAAGACACCGTGTGTCAGTGTTTTTGTGCTTTATGTATCGTACACAGATGAGCCACCATATGACAATATCACACATAAATCCTGCCAGTACATTTTGAGATCAAACACATGTACAGTTGTTATCGCGGTCTGCTGTTGGCAAACATTGTTGAAATAGTGACTTCATAAAACCTGGCCGACAAAGGTCAATAAATACAAGGTGGTTGGGAGGCAGTTGGCCAGAGGAGACAGTGTTTCCCAATCCAATAGTGCCCCAGTCACCCTCTTTCTGATATTGACTGATATTTGTCATAATGCGCTGAATAAAAGTGAATGCATGGGGTTTTTAATGTAACAACATGAGAGTGACAGTTTATTGGTTTGTGAAATGGCTGAAACAGCCACTCCACTCTGTTGCTGAACAATTGTTCAACCATGATGCAACATCTTGAACATTCAAACAACAGTTACTCAGTGACTGCTCACTGGACATTGCACTTCCCACCATAATCAAGTCAAAATCTCAAAGCAGGGGGGACACTGATTTAAAAAAGAAAAAAGAACTCAAGAGGGAATGGAGACAATCATAGACATAATCGGAAGTCTCGCAGAGTATAGTCTGAAAATAAAACTTGATGCATAGAATTGTAGTATGTATCCTCTCTGTCCATAAAAGATGTTTTCATGTTTCCATATTTACGTCCTCTTGTCCAATTTAGGGTTGTAGTAGAGGTGGAGCTTATCCCATCTGCCATAGGGTGAAAGACATGGTACACCCTGGGACCAGTCGCTAGTTAGCGTTGCCAGCACAAAGAGACAGGCAACCATTCATTCTCACATTCATACCTACAGCCAATTTAAAATCACCAGTAAACCTAATGCTTGTTTTTGCAGGCACAGTGAGAATATGCGAACTCAGCTCAGAGGCCCCAGAGAAGCCAGAACCTTCTTGCTGTGAGTGTCATGGTTCTTGTGTTTTTGGTTTTCTAGTCTTTTTGACTCTTATTAATTCATTGTGGTTTGGATCCTTTGAGAAGTGGGCTTGTTTCTAGATTCTATTAATTATGTTTCATTTCCTTGTTGTGT
This sequence comes from Etia nguti, assembly GCA_015106755.1. Taxonomy (NCBI): domain Eukaryota; kingdom Metazoa; phylum Chordata; class Actinopteri; order Cichliformes; family Cichlidae; genus Etia; species Etia nguti. The sequence goes on from VUQG01003811.1 coordinate 40,577, forward strand.
TTTAGAGTTTTATTCCCTCTCAGTTCGCTACCATATTGGAGATCTCCAGTTTAGTCATTAGTGACTTTATTGGTTTACTTAGTCTTATAAAGTTAAGTCTATCATGTCATGCTCCCTGCTTGCTTATCTTTGGTCTCCCCAACCCAACATGCCGCTCAATCTCTGTCTCACTCTCTTTCTGTCCATCAGGTGTTTCTTGCTTTCTTCCTGCGTCAGTTTCTGTGTCATAAGTATGAGTCTCTGTCTCTGTATTTGTCATGTTTCCTGTCTTATTTTGATAGTCCTTGTCTTATGCGCATTATGTTAAGTATTGCCTCTTCTGTCTCATTACTTCTGATTTGTCTCTGCTGAGTTCTCAGCTGTCTCCACTTTCCTTATCACCCAGTTGTGTATATATTGTCTCAGTCTTCCTTTGTCTCTTGTTGCAATGTCCAGTCAGTCTCCCCTTGTGTTTTCTAGCCTAAGTGCTTTTCGCTGTTTAGGTTCCTGACTCTTTGTTTCTAGTTTATCTTTTGTATTTTATGTTTTGCTCATTGTTGCATTCCTGTCTTTAGCCGGAATAAGAGGCTTGTTTTCATTTTACCCTCTGCCTCTACATGTCTGCGTTTGGGTCATCACACTTATCTCCACAAATCTTGACAGTGCAGAGTGCTAACCACCACACTACCATACCTATTTGTACCTTGTCTCTTGTCTCTGTACTGTACTTTAAAGTGTAGTAGTTGGTTTCAAAGGAATTCCACAGTAAAACTTATTTAAACTTATTTATTTATTTGTAGTATTCACTCAGTGTATCTTTAGGGATTTCCTAGCTTACTGTGGCAATTAGGTTAACTTTTAACTGAATCACTAGCAGCATGGCTTTCCACACTTCTCTTTTTGGCAAAGTTACACACTCATTCAATATTAGTTTAAGCAAACTCCGATTGATGTAACTGGGTGTCATTACTGCTGACATGAATAATTTTTGTTCTGATGTATGGCATAGAAACTGAACGCTTGACAGTATTTCCTGAAAACCCTCTATTCTCTGCTCATTTCTTAATAACATTTAAATTTACAATAATGGAATGCACCGCAGTGGGGAATACATTTCATTACAGCAGACGTCTCTCTGAAAGTGCTGTAACTAAGTTCAAGTTATCTTGGCATGTGCCACACAGTGCAAAGCAGAGCTCCTTTGCCTTGTTAATAGTCTTACATCCTCACTGCATATGACTCTGGATGCTGCGGCTCCTCTGAAACCTTCCTGGTGTCTCACTAATTTGGAAGGTCTTCATTATATCTACAAAAAGAGTTTGTTCCTCTATATAAAAAGAAAAAGCCCTATGTAAAACTCTTCATAGCTAACTGAAGAATATATAAAAAAACCTTTTCAGCACTGTAGCCAGAATGACAAAGAGTCAGAGCTCTGTTCAGCCAAACATTCCTTTAACCTTAACTAGTAATGACTTCATGATTCTTTTCATAAACAAATCTTTAACAAAGAGAGAAAAATTATTAATAACCATCTCAAAGAAACTACTTTCAGTACTATTATTAGTTACTTAGACTCTTTCTCTCAGAGTGATCATTCTGAGTTATCTTCAGTAAAACTGTCAACGTGTCTATCAGCCTCCATTCCTACAAGAATACTCCAAGAAGTCCTACCACTGATCAATGCTTCAATATTTAATATGATCAATCTAATTGTATTAATGGGCTACGTACCACAGGCCTTTTAGATGGCAGCAATTAAACCATTACTTTAAAAAGCTATCATTTCACCCAGCTGTCTTACAGACCAATCTCCAACCTTTCTTTTGTTTGTAAACACTCAACTTATCATCATGTTGCCTGCTGCTTGTTCACAGGGGGTTGTCTGATTGCTGGGGTTTTCTCTCCATTATTATCATTATTATTATTATTATTATTAAAGGGTCTTTACCTTGCAATAAAAATTGCATTGAGGTGATTGTTATTGTGATTTGGCACCATATAAATAAAGGTGAATTGAACTGAATACATTTTGACATCTAAACAGAGTTTGTTGATCACTCTCTGCTTGTACAGCATATTTTTGATTGTCTGCAGTATGGTATCAAAATAAAAACATAAACGGAAGCCATGAAAGAACAATTGCAATATGACTTCCGTTATGACAATGTTTAATGGACTCCATTACACTTTTTTCCATCAGTGAGTGTTTGAAATGATCTAATCATAGCACAGCAGCTTGAACATGGCTGCATAATATATCCAGGTTTAAAAGGCCTGGTGCCTGGCTGTCTCCTAACATAGCAATGTTAAAGAGTAATGCTGCTTAGTAATGCTTGGCATGCCGGCCTTGTCCGCTGGCTGAGGTGGAAGCTTACTTCAGTTATAAACGAGTAAGGGTCTCGCATAATTTTAAGCACATTCCATAGAAACAGCACAAAAGCTCATAAAGGCAGTTCTCTTTAACAGGAAGCTCAGCTTTTAAACCTTTAAAAATGAATAGCCTTTTTTTTTATGGATACTAAGAAGGCCAAAAACAACCAGGAAGTGTGTTTTTGACCATGTGTGTAAAAATACTAACATGAAACTGAAATAGCCCAAACCCGAGGGGAATATGTGAAAGTGCTACCACCACGCAAAGGGCTCCCCATTGTGGTATTGTGTTTTTGTCTGTCTGTGAATTGTGTCCAGCCAGTGCATTTTTTCCCCATTTATTCACTTGAAGGTCACGACTTTAAGAGCAAAACACAAAAATTTCTTCCGTAAGGCCA
>VUQG01003814.1:6659-24391 GCA_015106755.1 Etia nguti
AGATCACATGATAGCAAATCAAGGCATTTAAACATGTCGTCAGTGTCAAGAGTTTCTGCTGAAATCCACCAGAATGAGGAAGAAAGGTGATTTAAGTGACATTTTTTCCCTTTTATCTGAATCTGTTATGAGAAGTGTGACTTTTAGGGGACGTACCTTTGGTTTCAGTGATATTTAATCAGTCTGCAGAAACAGATGGCAAGCCTTCAGCCACAAAGCCTGAGGAGCCTGGGCCCAGCGTATATAGACTACTCAACAAGTATTAACCTTTAGCTCATTAAGTCGCCATTCACAAACTGAGTCCTGACAGAATGTGTTTACATTGTAATGGTAAAATAATATATAATATTCACTGATATTTTAGACCACATCCTCAAACATGAGGAAAACTTGATGGGATCACAGCAGAACCTAAACTAAGCCGTACTGTTTATGTTTACTGGGTTCAAGCTAAAACTCTCTGTAGTAAATCCTTCCTTCATATAACGATTCAAAGAGTTCAGGTTTTCAGTTTGCAGTAATTTGGCAAAGTAAACGACGCACGCCACAGTTCAGCTACATCCTGCTATAAAATTAGCAGCTATAATAAATTAAAAACATCTCTAAAATTAATGACGTTGGAATTGAAGATTATTTCCGTTTGAATGAAGGATTTATTACACCACAACTGCGTAGTCGGTGTTCCTTATTCAGTGGAAACTCATAAATCCCAGGCAAGTAAAGTGTTATCCAGTTACGCATTATTGTAGCTACCGTTTATTTAAAGTGCACTGTAAAGTAAAGGTCTAACGTTAAGGTTTGCCGATGAAAATAATTAAAGCAAACGTTCATCGGGTTTCTCACCAGCCGTCAGCGCTAAACTAACGTTAACCACGGAGCGCTACCGCCTCAAAACAGTCAAAACAGAAGCCGGAGGGCTACCACTGCCGGACGAACAAGTAGGGTAGCCGCGACAGTTGGTGTTTTAAATGTTTACATCATGAGGAAACTAAATTAACATACCTTACGATGCAATTTGCAACGTATTTCCCCAATGCAGCCCGCACAGCACCCGTCGTTCCTAATGACAGTACACGCCACCGCAAGCACCACAAACATAGCGCTAATTGGCCCACTCGTTGTCTAGCAACCAAACATGGCTTATTGTGATTGGCTCTTGGCTGTAAAGCGTTTTATCTGCTTTTAACAGCAAGTATTTATTTATTTTTTTTAAAGTTATTCTTTGACACTTATTATAATACACTATGTTAGTGATATATCATTTGACTTCCAGCACCTATATGATTTAAATATTATCATTATTTATTTCATTATTTCATTATTATTTATATCTTTTTGGTAATTTTGTGCTCAGCAACACGAGCGAGATTTAAATATAGAAGGAGCAAATTTTATTGAAACGTGGGATTTATCTTTAATCAGATGCATTCACCACAGCAAGAACAAACTTATGACTTCACATTAACTTTAATGTCTATAAGAAAAGTAGAATTAATACTCCACATTGTAGTCACAGTGATCAAAACGACAAAACAGACATTCTTATATTACAAAAGCAATGTTTGGGTCAGACACTATTTTTGTAATATATGATATACCCATATATCCTGATTAAGTGTTAATCCTGATTAATAACTAAATAATGATATATTTGTTCACCCTGTTGCCTTATCTGCACATTTGTTCTCTAAACAGCCTGCAAGGACACAGCATTTTCACACACTTGTTTTCATTAGTTTTAGGAAGCAATCAGTCACTCACTGACACTGGCCTGGTGAAAAGGGCCTTTTGTTAACTAAACTAAAATGTAAAAAAAGGAAAAAAAAGAAAAAAAAAAGGACTCATAACACCTGTACTGATTTTCCTAAATCTAACCTCGGACATATGCCCTCTAGACAAAAATAAAAGCTAATAATTTAAACAATAATAATCATATTTTTTAAAGACAGAATCTAATAAAAAAAAAAGTCAAAATGTCAAAAAATAATAACAAATAAAAATTATTGGAGAATACAAAACTATGACAACTGTGACTTCACATTAACTTTCAAATGTTCTGACTAGAAGATTCATGCACAACCTTTTCCCTGTTTTATTGAGAGAGAGAAAATGAGAGTGGCTGAATGAGAGAAGAGAGTCATATTGCAGAGTGTCTACCCTTTGAATTTTAAATAAAGCCATTAGGATTTAATGGCAGAGAGCAGCAGCTGAGGCTCCATCTGAGTAAGACATCAATGTCAGCTCTTCAGCCCTGTCCCCCGGGACCGAGATGTTAACCACTCCCTGGTAATCATACTGGCACCACCCACATAAAAAGAGGTTTTAGGTTACCATGTGAAAAGAAGCCAGAAATGTAGAAGATAATGGGAAATGAGTACAAATATCTGTTACACCAATTTATATTTGGAGTGAAGTTTCCCTGGCTTTATAAATGTGTTTTCCAGTTAGTTTCAAACATGAGAGGGGCTTATCTGTTATTAACATAGCATCCATTTCCCTTCAAAATACATAAAAGATCAAATCTCATGGTATGCAAGAAATCCCACCATAATTAGGTTTAACTTGGGTGGCTTTAGGGATCCTGTTTGTTCACTGAGATGCCACAAAAGATCCAATCACTGCAGGAACGATCCTGCCTGTGGCCAGGCATGTGCTGAAGATCGCCCCCTTCTGGAGTGTTTGTAAATATATTTCCCCACAGAAATGACACATGGAAATAAAAATTTTAAAAGAAGTACTATGAGGTCGCTCAGTTTTCCTCAGTGTCCAGAATCATTTATATACAAAATGTCCAAATCAGACTTCACGTATGTGCAGGGTGACTGGATCCAAATAAACTAACCCCCTGCAAACACTGTGTTTAGGTTAAAAAAAAAAAAAAAAGCTGAAGTTTGTTCTCGTGGTTTAATAATAGTCTTTATATTGTTTTTTATCTGCATGTCAGATTATTTTTATGTACAGTCTGATTTAGGACTTGGTGCACAGTTGTTTGTGTGGTGAGACTAACTGTTAAAAGGATGATGGATGTGCTTAAGAGGACCACAGGAGCTGATTGGGGGATCTTCAGCTTTGTGTCAGGATTGATCTGAACTGTGGGGCAGACACACTCAAGATCCAGGGCCATACTGGCAATCTCTCCTCTCCAGCATGATTGATGCCACTTTCTTTAAGGACCCCAGAGACTGCCATGTCTGGCAAGGAGGGAATACAGGAACAGCTCCACTAACGATTAGACCGTCTTTGACAGCAAACTGATAAATTACCCTTTAGATAATAAATCTTTCAGATGTATTATTTTCAAATTAAATAATATCCACTAGGAAACAAAGCTCAGTGGACACAAAGCTGAAGTAAATAGCATTGTGTCTTATGTTGTGCAGCCATCAGCTTTGGTAGCATACCTTCACAAAGATTTCACAGCTGATGGTGCTTTCACGCTATCTTTGGAGCAATAACTGTCTCTTATGTTCCACCAGATGGCAGTGAGTACATTTGACTAAGTCCTTAAGTCCCAATTCAAGTGTTGGTTTTTTTGTTCATGTGCTTCACTGTGAAATGTGCACATCGGAAATACAATAGTAGTAGTAAAACAATAGTTTACTGTTCTTAACCACCTATTATATGAATATAAGTTCTGCTGGCCTGTATATATTGGTGTGTTCTCTTCTCATAATCCTCATAAAAGCAGTGAGGACCCTTTCCATCACTCCTCGTTGTTTTTTCTTACAGTATATCAATCGGTCTTCACTTTCACTTGAAGAAGATCCGGTGGGCTTTCTGGAAGGACAACAGATGTTCCCTATACATCTCCATCTGCAGTTGAAAAAATATCTGAAGAGTCTAAAACTCACAAAAACCCAGATTTCTTAAAGATAGCAGTCTATAATTATTTCAAATTTAACTGTCTTCTTATCGGGTTCATCATTGTGTCCACAGGGCTGACTTTGTAGGGGTTCGTCTTTTCAGGCATCTTCTTTACCTGGTTCGTAGCATTACCCGGGCTTTGTTGTAACTTCATAAGACCAACACCTCTTAATGAGCTGCTCAAGTTTTACAGAGGAGAAAACACGGAGTGGCTTATAAAAAATCTGAACTTATAATTTACAAAAACATACAGTCATGTGAAAAAGAAAGTTTTCATAGGACACTGTGCGATCCTCTGAACAACTGAACTCCATAGTTAAATAACTTTTAGAAGCACTTTTAGGAGCCATAACTTGAAGCAATTGTTTCTGTATGACTTTACGAGTCTCTCACATCACTGCAGAGGAATTTTGGCCCACTTAGGTTTGTGGGTATTCAATAACAGGTTCAACAACAACATTTCAGCTTGGTTTTCAGTCATTCTGTTTTAGATTTGCTGCTGTGCATTGTTCTCTTGCATGACCCACTTTTAGCCACATTTAGCCTTTAGCTATTGGACAGATAACCTCACATTTGACTCTAGAATACTTTGGCATACAGAGGAGTTCATGAAGGGATCAAAGACCATAAGGTTTCCAGGTCCAGCAGCTGCAAAATCAGCCCAAATCATCACCCCTCCACCACCATGCTTAACAGTTGGAATGAGGTGTTTCTGCTGATGTGCTTTGTTATATTTTGGCCAAATGTGGCGCTGTGCATTAAGGCCAAACATCTCCCTTTGTCTTGTCCATCCAAAGGACATTGTTCCAGAAGTCTTGTGGTTTGTTTGGATGTAACTTACTAACACAGGCCATGCTGCAATGTTCTTTTTAGAGAGAAGAGGCTTTCTCGTGTGAACTCTTTCAAGCAAGTCATACTTGTGCAGTCTTCTTCTAACTCTACTGTCATGAACTTTACCATTTAACATGCTAACTGGAGCCTGAAGAGTCTCAGATGTAGCTCTTGGGTTTGAGCACTGTATGGTCTGACCTTGGGGTGAATTTTCTGGGAAGACTGTGACACTGTGTTAACACACCACAATGCTCCAAACCAGAAAACTGTCAGAAGTTCTGCTTTTATAGAGGTGCTCACTCTTGCTGATAATCAATTAATTGAGTGTATTTGATTATCAGCAGAAAGCTGCTACCCACCCTCTTAATTCCTGTGCAAACACTCAGGGTAGACTTTCACAGGACAGCATAGAGCACCGTGAAAACATTTCACATGACTTTAAAATTACCAGCTGCTTTGTTTGTACAAAAATCATATATTCCCAGCTATATTTGCACATGTTGCAGACCTCAAAATAGTGTTTGGGGACTACGACAGTTATTATCTGTCTTCTGCTTTGAGTTCAGGCGGCGGGAGGGGGGGGCGCCACATCCTCAGTCCCTGAGCCTGGTCCTGCTGGTCACAAAACAAAGATCAAAAGGATGCTGAAGGTTGTAATCTAGAGGGCTGTCATACTTGCTGAAATGAGGTCAGAACAAGTTGCAGTCACAACTACAGTACAGTCATGGAGCTGCTGCAGAAAAGGCGCAAAAAAAGAGAACAGAGAACATGATTTTTCAGTGCAGACAAATTCAGTATCTAAGTCTAAGTCTTCAACTTAACTATACTGAGTAACTGCATGATCCAAATACTACAATAATCCAATTTTGCTGCTTTAACTATCACTAACTGTTTATAGTGTGTCTCTCCAAAACACAGATACACATCTGCTGCTGATGTTGTGGAGCTGCTTGCTGGCAGGACCTCTGGAGTTTAGTATATGAGGTTTACATGCCCTAAATTAAAGTTGTCAAAATTCTCCTTTCTGTAGGCACAGAGTCCACAATCTGAGGCTGAACACAGAAAAGCATAAGGGTTCAGTGAAGAAGGATGTTGCTGCTGTTGTAGGGTGTGGGTGTGTAGTGCTATGACTCCTATGAGGGCTAAGTATTAAACCGTATGGTGAGTAAGTGTGACTACTATAACACAAATTGTGTGTTTTGCCAGTATAATCATGACTCACCATGTGATTTATGATGCTATATTGTTGCCTGTTACACAGTTTCAAGTGTCTCATTAAATATTTTGTGCTGGACATCCTACGGGTGATACCAGTGACAAAGAACAGCCTGCAGGGAAAAAGACGTACTAGTGTTACTGAGAAACCAGCAACACACACACACACAGAATATTGCAAATGCAAGCCTTTCCTACTTAAAGCCAGAGTTGATAGGGACGTCATCATTAATTATCCACACATTTTGCATGTCGATTGAAGCACACAGTCCATGAACATGCATGGGCTGGGACTGGTCCAGTTGCTTGGCCAAAATAAAACGACATCAGTTATGTCAGCAATTTTTTGTTCTTCCTCTTTTATCTTGCACTGGTGTGTCACATAACTTCTTTCGATTCCTTTCTGCTTGAAAGGATAAAATGTCTATTGTGGACGTGTTTAAGAGCTGCTGTTCTTCTGTCTCTGCCAGACGAGAAGGTTTTTTACTTAAATAGTGAATATAGAAGACGAGCTCAGCAATAGCTGTCATAGCACAGTATATTTTTATAATGAAGAGGGACCACTCAGATAGGTTTTTCCCAGGAGTAGATTGAAAATAATTAATGATATTTAAAGAGATACATTTAAATGGCAGGATTCACTATAATACTGCTGTGTTGCTGGTTATACTTAAGCAGATTGCTGCTACAGTCTGCAACAGTCCTTTTAATGTTAGTGAATGTTTCTGATTCACTGGTTTTTATCGTTTAAGAAGAAGATGAAGAAAACGTCTCACTATAAAGCAGGCTGTATGAAGCCTTGTTTGAAGGATGTGCTGACCCCACGCATACTTCAGTCGAACTTCTCATGTGGCTGCTTTTACAGTGACGTGATCTCCAAATCCAGAGAGGACTCTAGTGTGTATGGACGAAAAATGCTCTTATTAAAAGACAAAAGTCACTCATCATCAATATGAATAAAAACTCAGCATGCAAAAGATCAATCAAGGTCTATTATTTCACACTTTGTTCTCTTTATGCTTTTGTAAATAAAATTCTCAAAAGAAAGTTAAACTGTTGAGTTTCCAGTGAGTTATGTTTTCTGTGGAAATGCATGTGTATCTGTAAATTGCATCTTTGAGACATTTTTACCAAATATTATGATCTTGTAGTTGGTGATCCAGCTTTCAGCCCAAAACATCTTCTGTTTCTGGTACTGCAGCCGCTGCAGGAAGGAAAAGAAAAGATAAACATCAACACATGAGTCATCTGCATTTGTGTGTGTGTCTGTGTGTTTGCATGTGTAGTGCACAGCTTGACCACCATGGTTAGGATGAAGCCATCGCTGAATGGGGTGACTGGAAGCCCAAGGGCCACCTCGATACTGATGAAGATGGATGAATGGATGTGTATCATATTACTACATATAACTACTTTGCACCCAGAGAGTTTTTCCACTGGGATCTTTATCTAATATGGCCCTGCTGTATATAAATGCATCATAATTTATTTCTGTACTATATTTTTGTATTAATGGGTTACAAAATATCAAGCAACTAATTGCAGTAAAGTAAAAATACACGTGGCGTAAATGCAAATGCTTCAAAACTGTACTTAAATACAGTCATTGAGTAAATGTAGTTTTCTAGCAGTACATCCCCATGTTCAGCCAAAATCATTTGTTTTTCATGTAAGAAACATTAAGAAATAGAATCTTTACATAAATCTGCATTTAATGTGTATTTGCTGTAGAATGTATTGTGTACAGCAACAAAGAGTGTTAAACTACTGACTTGAGCACTGACAAAAAGCAAACTCCAGTGCAGCATGCTGCTACGTCCTATTTTGATATAAGTAAGGACTTAGGTGACTCTCACATGGATTAACATTTAATAAAACTGTGATAGACTTTAAAATTACACTCACTCCCCACTTTGTTAAGTACTCCTCTTTAACTGCTCACGAATGCAAATATCTAATCAGCAGATCACATGATAGCAAATCAAGGCATTTAAACATGTCGTCAGTGTCAAGAGTTTCTGCTGAAATCCACCAGAATGAGGAAGAAAGGTGATTTAAGTGACTTTGAATGCTGCGTGGTCGTTGGGATTTTCCCACACCATCTCTAGGGTATACAGAGATTATCCCGAAACTGATAAAATGTCCAGCGAGAGGCAGTTTTCCGGGTGAAAATGCTTTCTTGCCAGAGGGCAGAGGAGAAAACCAGACTGCTATGAGATGATAGGAAGGCAGCAGCAATGCAAATAACCACTCATAAAGCAGATGTGCTGCAGCAGCAAAAGATCACACCAGGTGCCACTCCTGTCAGATAAGAACAGGAATCTTAGACTACGTGTCACACAGGCTCAACAAAGAAGGTTGGAAAAATCCCGCCTTGTCTGATCAGTCTAGAGTTCAGCTGCATCATTCAGATGGTGGGGTCAGAATTTAGCATAAACAACATGAAAATGTTGATCTTTCTGTTTTGTTTCAATGGTTCAGGCTTATGGTGGAAGTATAATGGTGTAGGGGATACTTCTTAGTACACTTTAGAGCCCTTTGGACCAAGTGAACTTCATTTAAACGCCACACCTAAGAACTGTTGCTGACCGTGTCCAGCCCTGTAAGACTACAGTGTGCCCATCTTTTTATGGCTGCCTCCTTCAGGATAATAAGCCATGCAACAAAGCTGAGATGATCTCAGACTGGTTTCTTGAATATGACAGTTAAATGGCCTCCACAGTCACCAGTTCTCAATCCAGCAGAGCACCTTTACAATGTGGTAGAACAGGAGATTAACGTCATGGATGTGGAGCTGCCAAACCTGCAGCAACTACTTAAAGGGGTATGGATGTATAGGTTTATTTTCTAATCATATACAAAAAAAAAATATTTTCCCAGAATATTAAAAACTAATCCCATGACTCACTAGGTATGATACAATCCAAAGTATGCCAGCTTCTAATTAGGTACAAATATGCAGTGAGTAGGCTGTTAGGTGACATGCCTGAGCAAATGAAAACATGTTTTCACATTGTTGCATATCTCTGTGAGCACGTGTGTGTCTTTTAAGAGCTGCATTTTGTCAGCTCTGAAATTCATGTTACACGATGTTACACCGGTCCACAACACTGGTGTAACATAAGGAATGCTTTTTAGTAGTTTTGTTTGTGTTGCTTTACCTTTGAAGTCCAGTATTTCTGAGTCATCCTGCTTTGGTTACAGTGTGAGTCACTATTTTTTACCACTGTCAGACATCCAGTGGGCACACAATCCACCTTGTCAACAGTTTGCAGAAGTGTTTCTCCAAAATGTGCTTTCACTCCTCTACAGTAGTTGTTCAGGTATGCAGACAGATGGATTCATTCATAAGTATCTTCCACCAGAGCTGCGACATTAGATAAAGTTATGATGCTTTGAAAAGGCATCTAAAAGGTTTTTACACAAAGCATTATCTGGGTGTGCCAGCTGAGAGAGAGAGTCAAAGAGAATTATGTACTTTATCACTACAATGCTTCGAGTCTTGCAGTTTAAGCCATTCAAAACCGTACACTCGCTGTAAGTCAATCATTAGAAAGTAAAGAGAAGTACCACACAAACATTAAAGTACCAGATATTTTCAGATGAATCCTGGGGAAGGTTGTTAAGTAAGACTCAAGAAGATGGTGTTTCTGTATTATTTCTCTTGGATATAAAGGAAGTTAACAATGCAAATATCTGTGTGTGTGTGTGTGTGTGTGTGTGTGTGTGTGTGTGTGTGTGTGTGTGTGTGTGTGTGTGTGTGTGTGTGTGTGTATGCACCTGTCTACAGCCAGCCAGATGCCATCTCAGTGGATTGTGGGCAGAAGTGTTGCAGGATGTCAGAAGGCTCTTATTACAGAGGCTTTTAAATAAAACAGGCTGAATGGCTTGAACTAAGCTCCAGCCAATGAAGCAGGACACATACTTTAATGCAAAGTAAAGGGAGAAATTTAGGCAGCGAAAGCACGCTCTGGTTACTCTGTACTTAATGTATGTGCGACAGTGTGAAAGCCCTTGCTCATTAACACCAGCAGGCAACAAAAAAAAAGTGCACAGGGGCGCACACACTCTGAATACATCACTGTGACATACACACAAACAGAAAGTGAGAGAAAGATTTTTCTTTTTTGTGCCATGACGACTCGTCTGAATTCCATGGCTCTCTAAGTAGGTCATGCAGCGTTTTCAGAGTTCCACTCCTCCCCACGCTGCATCAAAAATGCATAAATCCCTGCACATTCTCCTGCTAGCAGCTTCCCAGGCTGGCTATAGCACATCCTTAGTGATTCTAATCCCATCAAAGGTGGTTCTGCTGGTATGTAAACACAACATGGGATAAAAATGCAATCTCTGGCGGTTACATTCATGATGGTTCCTCATTTTCTGGAGGATGTTTATGAAGTTATAGTGCAGTTATAATCCGTTTAGTGAATACGTGCCGATGTTGGTCGTGTGAGTGAGCTTGTAAGAAATGCGCAGTTTAGCTCAAGTCCAGTTGAAATAAAAGCAAGTGAATTATTTTGGTTCATATCAACAAAGCTGGGCTGGTTGGCGATGCTATCTCTAAAGACACACTCTACTGCCAGATGAGTGGAATGACTTGAATAGTGAGGTTACAAAGTGAACACTGGTGAGATAAGTGCCGGCATGCCTCCTGACAATAGAGGAGCAATCAAGACATGTTACCTTTGCACAGTGGGGCAATGTTACAAGGACTTTTGTAAAGGCTTTATTACCGTGGATCCAAGAATTAAATTAAAGACACGTAATTCTACTTAAAGAATGAAATGTCCCCTTTATAAACGCTCTGAAAGCACATTTCGTTTAGAGATTCACAGCTATGTTTCCTGTCAACCGAGAATTCTCTCTGCCTCACTCTGGGTATTGAGTTCATCCATAGATTAATAATTGAGTAGATCACAATTATAGTCTCCCTCTGTTACATCCCAATCTCTGACCACTGATCCACCCAGGGGACCACAAATGACAGTCATCGCCAGTGACTCTTTGTAACTGCATCACTGCATGTGTGTGTGCATGCGCACGAGTGTGTATGTGTGTGTGTGAATTACTTAAAGGAGAGCAAAGGGCTAATTTTAAATTGCATGTAAGAAACCCACATAGAGGACAGCTTTGAATGCAAGACTGAAAAAATAAACGAGATAAAGCTAATCAATTCATCCACTTTATTTATAATAACTGTACATTTGTTCATAGGGAGTCTTGCAGTTTAAGAAAAAAGAAAATCTCTGAAACATTTGGAATGTTTCTGTCTCCTTCTGAATCCTTGGCATGCTGCTGCATAACAGGGAAATTTATCAGACGTTATGGTCGTGTTAGCGTGGGTGTTAAAGTCAGCCAGCAAGATGGCAGAGAGGATGGCCTTTAACGCTGTGGTATTTCGCCTCACCATGTGCCCAGGTGATAAGTGTCTGTCATCTGCTCAGAAGCTCTACCCCAGCAAACATAGGCCCTAGGGGACCCATGTGGGGGAACTGTGGGCAGACCCACAGGACCCACAGTGGGCAGCTCACTGTGGGCCCCAGGACCGAGATCAAATGTAGGGCACATCTGGGCCCCGTATATATTATAAATTGATACATCTGCTTCACGGCCCTAACTGCTTTTAGACTCTCAGAGAAAGAAAGAAGTGTGTTGTTAGTTATGAGGTGGAGAAAAGCTCCCACTGACCTTACCGTTCACTTAATCTATTCAGAGGTAAGTGTGCGGCAGGATGCATTCTTTCTCAGCAATATATGAGGTCATTAATATGTACCAAGGTGTGTTTGTTTTTGGACAAAAGTCAAGAATTACTTTTATTAGTAGCACTAGTAACACTCAAACTCACAAATTCCTTTTTTAGAGGCAGGAGTTACTTTTTTAAATAATGCGTCTTCTATCTGCAAAGTTTTTCTAATTCTACGTACAGTTGTCTCCAAAACTCTTGAGACACAACCTGTTTCTTTTTATTGTGCCTCCAAGCAGTCAGACTTTTAATTTTTTTAAGTGATCTTGAGCAATAGTTGCTGAAGGTCTTTCAAGGTTTTTCTCTGGATGCTGCTTTGTGATTTTCAGTCCAGTTCTTGATTGTTTTCAGAGGAATGTTTAATTGCTGTTGGTGGTGTTTGTTAAGCCACTAGCCTATGAATCATTCACGTATAGAAGATGCACCTAGCTCAAAGGATGAACGAGTGTTGGGTCTACACATAACAGCCAACTTAGCAAAGAACCATTTTAAATTGTACCTTTAGGCACTTTGTTACTACACAAAAAAATAGAATTTGTTCCAATTTCTTTAGTTGTATCTGTAAATTTGGCAAAGATGGCACAGTTTGACAGGCATATAATAGTATTTTTACACCATTAAAGTAATTCCATAAGAGCTATTAGCTGAAAACTTGGCATATCTCAGCATGGGACACAATGTGTTCATAAAAATGAGAGGAAACTAGGTAAGTAGAGGACAAAAGAAGTGGCAAGCCGAGAAAATACTATCCACACTATCTGAAAGGTAAGAAATAGGAAAAAATCTGGCAAAGCCCAGCAAAGAACATCTAATGTGCAGCATAATGCTCTCACTTCAAGGGTGGCTGTCAAGAAGGCAAGAAGTAAAACAGGGAGAAAAGGCCCCAAACTATGAAAGAGCCTCCATGTCAAATTACACAAGGACTGGACTGAAAATTAGCAGCAACAGGTCTGATGGAGTGATGAATCCTAATTTCAAATATTTGGTTCAATTCGTCCTCATACGTATGGCTGCTGTTACAAAAGAGGTACAACAGTGAGTGTCTACAGCCATCTGTAAAACAGAGGAGGTTCTTACATAGTTTGTGGCTGCATGTCAGCCAGTGTTGTTGGCGATCTTTTTAAAATTGATGAAATTCTGAATGCAGAAAAGTGCCTTCAGATTTTAATCCACCATGCCATACCATCTGCAAAGAGTCTGATTGCAACGACTTCTATTTTTCATCAAAACAATGGTTCAAAACACATCGGCAGAGCAGTAAAAGCATACCAGGATAGAAAAACACACAGTGGAACACTATCAGTCATGGATTGGCCTCCCAGGGCCCAGACCTCAGCATTACTGAAGCAGGGTGGGATCATCTTGACAGAGATGAGTATAAAAGACAGCCAACATCCAAAGAAGAGCTTTGAATGTCCTTCAAGAAGCCTGGAGAACTATTCCTGAAGACTACTTAAAGAAATTACAGGAACACTTTCCTAAGAGAGTTCAAGCTGCGTTAAAGAATAAAGGTAGTCATACCAAACATATATAAAACAAACAAACTCTGTTTTGGCCTTATATACTGTATTTCCAAGTATCTTTGCACACGTTTCAATAAATCACTGCACATATTTTCCCATCACTTCAGCTAGGTTTTCCACGGTACTGTTTCTAGTAGGGGTGCAGTTTGAGACAGTGCAGGAGAATTATTTCTCATCTCATCAGAACCTTTTTTTTTGCCTGACCTATTAGATCCAAACTAAGTAAATGTTAAAAAGTGCAATCTTTGCACACAGTATTCAGTTGTAGTTCTGAAAAGATGTATTTTTTAAACTCCAGTTGAAAATCAGAAATCTGCCACAGCACAAACAATCACTGTCTTCCTGCCAAAGGTGGAGATGAAAGTAAAGAGAATATTTTTGGTAAAGTAGAAAACTACAGGTATCCTCTGGGGATGCATATCTGTCAGAATATCAAAATTTAATATTAATAAAGTGCACAAATGCTGTCAATAAGAATACACTGTAAGAGGCTAGGCTTAAAGACAGGCCTCATAAATAAATCAAATAGTGCTAGCCACCTTCAGTTTCTGTGCCAACAAAAGTCAGCAAGACTGCATATAGGAGAGACAGAGAAGATGTGTGTGCATATGTGAGGGGAATGAGGCAAGAGGGAAACATATTTCATATTTCAGTATTGTCCCTAGTGTGTCACTGATGGACAGTCAACACACACCGACACCAACAGTGTCACACTGACCACATGCTCTCATAAAATTGTACTTTTTACTCCTAAAATATATATGGAATATGCAACTATTTAGTATTGAATTTGTCTACATCTGATCTTAACAAACAAAGGAGTCAAAGTCCTTTTGCATGTGCTGACATCTTGACCTCTGGCTTCTCTGTGAATGAGAAAATTAAAATTAGAAAAATCAATAAGGAATCTGTTCCTTCCTCTGTATTCTTGGCCTTGCCTTCAATAAAGCAAGAGAAGATACATGATCCTAGATTAAGACATATGAATCTCTGCAATGAAACATACACGCCACATCTTAAGTGACTTATTCTTAACATATTCTCCGGTAAGTGTCGCTCCGGACTGAACAGCCATCGGTTTATTTACTCAGCCTGAAATAGAAAGTCTGTTTAGTAAGGTGGGGACATATTTTGTGTTTTTTCTGTAGCTATATATGAATATCAGATCCACATCATTTTTTTCACACCTAAAATTTGTGACTGCACGGTTGTTTCTGTATCATTGACAGCAATATGGCAATCTGAATCACTCAACAAACTGCAGATGCAGGTTTTGTTGTTCGACATGCGGGAACAGGACATTAATAACTCACAGGAGCGTCACCAGAACATATTCCAGTCAATCAGAATGAAAGCACTTTTAAAATTTCGGCAGACGCTCTGAAACAGAAAGCTTTTACTCAACAACAGGTACAAAGTCGAGCCGTGTAAAACCGGCGTGCAGGCTCACGCTCGGCTTTTGCATCAGATAATGAAAGAAGGAACTGATGCAACTAGACAAAAACTTCACAGCTAAAGGAAAGGGACTGATGAAATGTGTAGATATTGTGCACGGCAAACAATACATGTGTCAGCATAACAATACATCAGCTTGTATTTCATGCAAAAAGAAAAAAAAAAGTCACATGTTTTCATGTCTTTGAAGACTAATGACAATCTTTATAGTCACAGCTAAGAGCATGAGGAGGTAGTGGTCAGTAAAGCAAGCAGAAAATGTGCTGTTTCAAACACAATATGTTTTTTTTCCTGCACTCTTTTTTTGGCTGATTTTTTAAAGCCTTTTAAGCATTTTTTTAATCAGCCAAAGAGCTTTTAAAAATACTTTTTAATGTTGGAAAGACCTTAAAGTACCAGTAAAATCTCTGAATCTCTGCTGTACTTCAGTGAGCAGCAAAACATGCTCCGAGTGGTACCATCCAGGTCTATATAACTCATTGCAAGCAGGCAATTCAATCAACAATCCAAATCAGAGCTACACTAATTGTTTTAACTGAAGACTGTTGTTTGCATTTCAGTCCAACGTTTCAGCACATTACCTTGCAGAGCATCACTCTCTAAAAGCAGCCTTAGACTGCTCTTACAATATGCCCCTGCACGCCTGACCACAGTGAAGGCAAATCAAAACTTATTTACATCTCAGGAAAAAGCCAGGGAGATATAATCTAATTCAGAGGGTGTTTTGGCCTGCAGGCGGAGGGTTAGGAGTCTCCTCTGGTTTGAATCTCCCAAACTTTTACAGCAAAGGCAGCTCAGCTTAATGAGTGTTGTTGAGCTTTGGTAAGCATGGGCTACCAGGCAGTTACAGAACACTCCTTCTCCTCTTCACCTCCTCTCCTGACTCCACAATGCCCAGTGGCTTTTTTTTTTTTGTTTCGCAGTGAACCAACAGCCCCTCACATGAAACCTGTCATACAAAGACAAAGAAGCAACATTGAAATAACGACACCTCAAGGGCTTGAACACAGTGCTCTGCTGCCCCTTTGTGCTTGCCACCTTTTACTCTTTGCATTTCAGTTTGTGTACACACGTGCACCTCACGCTGTTTACGCAAGTGAGAAAATCTGAAAATCCTCAACGGCAACTGCCCCGGGGGTTCACTCCTAATTGCCCCGCCACAAGTAAGGAGAGGAGAGGCAATCGTGTCAAAGTAACAGAATAAAAGACAAACACAAAGCAGACAAGCGCCACCGCAGGCAGCAGGGTTCTTATACTTCCATTTAATCCTTCAGAGCTACTATTTAAAGACGTGTTTAAAAGCCTCAACCATCTGTAATGGGCCTAAGTGGCATGCGATATAAATAGGAGATATATGGAGCAGATAACCAAGAATAACCATTAAGGGGCAAAAATAATGACAAAGAACTGAGGTTTAAAAGAAAAAAAAGATAAGACGGGACACAACATTACATAAAAATGTTTACTGTCTTGTTTGCTGCTTATCTGCCCATCATGTGTGTGTGTGTGAGAGTGTGTGTGTGTTCCCCTTGTCGACAAGCAGTAATGAATAAAATAACAGTGGAGGAAGATGAACTGCTTCCTCTGTGAACTCATCAGGCAGACATTGGCATGCACCACTGGGTCCAAGATGGCTGCATCTCTGCACCCCTCCTTGTGAATACTGTTTGCTACAGATTGCAATACGAAACCACACTGCAGGTGAGGTTATGGAGCACGTGAGATGTTCCTACGAATATGCGGCATGGGTGAATTGGAGAGGTACTGTTATATCGTTCCTAACAGACCATAGTATTGAAAAAAAATCTGTGCTGCTCAAAAAAAAAAACTAGAGAAAAGAAAAAGAGAAACAGCTTCACTTCTTCAAAGTGTAGAATTGTTTTCTTTCAGTGGCTATTCTGACTTGCTGAAGAAAACATTCATGTTCTGCTTGCTGATCCGATCAAATTCAGAAGTGAAAGCTGCATTTAAATATGCAGTCGTGCCTTAAAGTGGCATAAAAGTCGAACACAACAATACAAAAGAATCTGTGGAAGAAAGTTTTTTTTCACAAAGCTTCACTGGAAATACATGCCATTCAGCTATGATGATAAATGTGAACTCCTGTGATGGAGGAAAAGGAGTGCAACTCTGGAGGTTCTTCTTTCATGTGTTTGATGTGTCTCCAGGAGGATGGCAATGCCCCCAGGGGAGCAGGCCAGGCCAGAAGGCCTTTGATGAGGTACCTCCACTGGCTTGTGATCGGATAAAACTGCTCGCCTCTCATTTTCACCCGCTCGTGATGCTATAGCTCTGATAGTGTAATGGAGTTGCTGAATATTGTAGTGGTTGTGTGCTATTGTACTGAAGATTGAGCTTAGCTACTGTGTTGTAGAAAAAGGTGTATGGTTGAAATTCAGAGCTGTATGCTCAGACTAGCGCTTTTTTTAAAAAAGCTCTGTAACTGTATTTGAATAGTGTAACTATATACCTCTCTTTTGTATAACGTAATGATGCTTTTTCCATCTTGAGGTTACTTTACTAGAAAAAGGTTTAACAGAAGTACTGTGATGACATTCCATTGACAGTGGAAACTCCAAATTCTCATAGACAATCTCCAGAGTTTTGCTGTGAAGGAGGCAAATGGCTGATGCACACACACACACACACACAGAGAGAGAGAGACAGAGAATCTTTTCTTCTTCTTTTTTTTAATGTGCTCTATGTCAGAAAAACTGCATGAGGGTGGGATGGAGGACAGAATTAAACAAAGAAAAAAAAATGAAGAAGGTAGAGTTCAGGAATGACAAACAAAGAGTGTGTGAGAAACAAAAGGTGCAAATAGTGGAAGGAAGCGTGACAGGAAGAGAACATGAAGAGAGAACGAGAAAGCGAGCAAGGGAGGAGGTAGAAAAGTTCCATCGCTGCTGCGATAATGTGGGTGGAAGGCAACGCGTGGGCAGAAACATGGGAGAGAAGAATACAGAGGGAACTGGCTCATGACTCTGTCTTTCTCTGACTCTCATCCGCTCATCCACAGAGATGCAGAAGAAGCACGAGGCTGCTCGAACTAACCAGTGGTAAGATAATGATGGACGCAGTCACTGGGATGGAGGGGT
>VUQG01003814.1:24721-44088 GCA_015106755.1 Etia nguti
GCCGAGGAAAAAGGGTTTTTTTTGTTGTTTTTTTTTTTTTACTCACATCCTGCTCGGTCAGCCTGCAGCACGTTGCCATGGCAACAGAGAACCTGTTGAAGGGGTTAACTGCATCGCTGGTGTTTAGGAGAAAGGGTTTTGTGTGACAGCATTTGCAGAACCCATGTGATTGTGCCTTGGTTAAGCGTGTGTGTGTGTGTGTGTGTTGCGTGACGTGGCGTGCACTGACGTGTTTCTGGTTCTTTTCTTGTCTGCACGTTCTCCTGCGTGTGAGAAAACAGAGGCTGACAGCAATTATAGCAAGAACTTGAGTAACAATGAATGAGCCCCCTCCAAAAAAAAAAAAAATTTCACTGGATGCTGCCGTCTCCATGGTTGCAGAAGTTCAAAATATTTTAAGTGAACCAACTCATCACAAAACTGTATACGGGTGTTTGTCACACAGGCGCCGCCTGAGCTTGTTGCCGATAACCAGAAATGTTTTAAATGCTCAGAGGCACTTGCAATTATAGCCATGACTGTTATCACTGCAGCCCACTCTCGCACATATGTACGCACAGAGATCGATAATCTGACTTTGTGCACATGAAGCTGCCCACTCACTGCTATCTGTAGACTTTAATCTGTGATGTCATTCCTTTGGAAAATATAATCACCTACTGTGAGTCAGCCAAACGCCCGTATGCATTTCCAAAAACTGTTTGGACAAAGAACTGCCTTCTCAAAACTTGAGAATCGGATAAGTGGCCATTATGTCTAAGAATAAATGCAGATAAGGACGTTAATTTTACACAGTTTCCTCTGTCAGTCTGTTAACTCTTTGAACTGTTTGTCTGCCTTGTCCACACCATAAACTTGTCCCCACGCTCGAACAGTAAGCTCAGTAACTGTACTACAATATGCTGGCCCTTAAGCTCCGTAAAATCCATGCATCAGCCAGTCATGACAGAGAGATCATAAGCAAATTTCCCTCTAAAGACACAAAAAAGGGTAAATTAATCTGCACGGTAATATAGATGAATAATAAAGCATTATTATACCTATGCATTTTCAAAGCATAAAAGACCAGGGGGGAAAGATCCATGAAAATGATTTATGTCCAATATTAAGAAAGTAAAGTGCTATCTTGCTAAGATGAATCTTTTTATTTCAATAAAATTAAAACTGGGTTGCTTGTAGCTGGTTTTTGTTTTTTGAACACGGCTGTTGTGTTGGCTTGAGTCAGCTAGCAACCTTTGCGGGGGGGGCGGTGCAAAAAAAGGCAGAAGCATTAGAAAGCCAGGAGTTTCCTTTTTTTTCCTTCTTGTTAATTAAGTGTCAGTTTATCAATGACAGGCCGTTCAACAACAAGGCCCAACATTAAAAGCAACAGACTAGTATTGTGTTGGTTCACCTTGTGCCACCAGAACAGTCTTATCTACTGAGGCCTTGATCTCCAGCACAGATGCATGACTGGATGTGACATCTGGGAAATTTTGGAGGGGTCACATCAACACCTTGAACTCATGTTCATGTGATGTTCCACAAATTATTCATGCACAATCTGCAGGTTTGGAGATCCTTTGTCGTCTGCACATTTTTTCGTGCTCCTCGTACATCAACTTAAAAACAAATGCTCATTTGAAACTATAGCCCTTCCCTGGACTTGTTCACAAGTAGGTTCAAAAACAGTATGTTCATTTTGCCCTTCAAACATAAATCCCACCTACAACAAAAGAAAGCTGTAGCTTACAAGACATTATGGGACTCGTGATGCCTGAGGTTGCTCTTTTTTGATGCTGGACGAAGTGACTGAAAATGCTTATTCTGTTGTTTGCTGCAGTGAAGTAATGTTAGTCACACACAGAGAAGTTTACCGGTCCCCAGGGTTAAAACATTCTTCATGGCCAAATGATGATGCAGGTTCAAAGTGCTGATGCTCTTGCTTCTCTCACATGCATACATTTGAATGCTTTGTTAACGTAATCCTGTTCATTATACATACAAGCGCCTTACATAGAACACATGCGACACTTTTTGGCATTAATGTTTCCAAGTGTCATTCTGTGCTCTACGGTGTCACCAGGTCTGGTCTCAGAGAAGAGCGAAGTCAGCCTAAGGCACTTACTGCACAGTATATCTGATCCAACTATGCATGAAGAGTGGGGATGCTGCAATTGACTGTCTAATACAGTTGTTAGCATAGAGAGATGATGAGCTTGGAAAGGGACCAATAATGTGTGTCGGGAAACACGGACCATTATTTCCAGGCGGCATATACACAGTGGCAACCAATGACGTAATATCACTGCATGCTGTTGAAACCCTATATGAACTGGTTTTGAAAGCAGCCAGACTTCTCTGGCCATTTCTGCGGGTTAAACATGGCTGATGTACACTGCACTTGTTATAAATAAACGGAAACATCTCAAAAGCTTTTCTCAGGGGATGTGCAATCAGATGCATGACTCATACAGATACACACACACACGCACACACAGAGGCATAGAGAGGGATCAATAACAATATCCTCTATCACAAATCATCACAAGTAAAAATGTTTCAAGAGAGTGTGTTTTATTAGGAAGGAAATGAGCCTACACAAAATGTGCCTCTGTGCACGCTATGGCTCCATGTGTCAAAGAAAACCTCTGCTTTTATTCTTTTGGTTTCAACTCTTCATCAAAACCGGCTCCGCGAGCTTGATGTCACCTGTTACTTCTGTTTTTGACTGTCCATGAAAACTAAACCTCAGCTTCAGTCAAATCAAGTCATTTTATTTATAGAGCGCATTTTAAAACAAGAAGCGTTAACGCAACTGCTTCACTGCAAGATGAAATGACGAGCAGAAACACACATAAATTGGAGGAAGTAAGTACACCGAGCAACTAGAAATCTCTAGCAATACAAAAAAGCTGTAAAGAAATACGACAGAGACAGAAAAATAATTTATAGTATAGAATCTTTCTGCAGTACAAGAGATGGTGAAAAATAGATTTGGCTTTCTTCATATTAACAACGTAAAACATGCATTCAACACAAAACACTGCAGGTTCGCAGCAACTGCAAAGATGTTGATGTCGACTGAAGCAAACCAATGAACCAATAACAGAGAATGACACTGAAAAACAGATCGCGGGCTCCATCTCCAATTTAGACTTGTCCTCTCTTTTCAGAGAAGGACGGAGACGAGCCGTGACAGTGATGTGTCCTGACATTCTACAAACTGAACCTGTGTCTGTCAGTCCGTGCACGTCTTTCCGCATGTCCGTTAGCTTGTATGAATCTGTGTGCGCGCGTGGATGGATGCGTGTTTGTGTATGCGGTTTATTCATTTGGTGGTGAATCACTAAGCTCTGGGGGTCCCAGCTGACTTCTTTTTGCCATGCCAGTTCCCACTGATCTTTGCCTCAGTCCTTCACTTCCTGCCCTCAGTGTGTCTGTTGTCTCAAGAAGACACTCTGAATTATGAGGAATTAGAAAAAGAAGATGTCTGCCAAGGTGATCCCCCCATCCCTATTTAGTTTGACACCTAGCATAGAGAAAAAGTGAAATATCACAAAACAAGGAAGCAAAAACAGAGCAATACAGACAGGAGAAATACAGCAGACTAACCTAAAGCGGAAATATACAACGAAGAACCAATAAAGCGAAACCATCAAGACTTGCATGCATGTCATTACTGTCAGCTGAAAATAACACAACACAAAGTATACTTATGAATAATAATAAGAGCTGAAGAGTTTCAAGTGTTTGTGTGTATGTATTCCTGAACTGGATAAGCAGAAGTGAATAGGTTGATGGAAAATTTTACAAAACACAAGATCAGGCAGAGAAAGAACAGGGGGAAAAAGGCAAAGGCAGGTGGTTGAAGGAGGTCAATAAAAATGCAATACAAACAGATTCTATGATACTGATTGACTGTTTTTTAGTGAAATGTAATCTATTTGTAAGGTTTTTTCCCCCCACTGTGCAATACTACTGGGATTCATTTTTGTTCCATGCATGGGGCTTAAAATTATTCACAAAGGTGAGGATGCACAGGAGTAGGATGGTAAAAATGTTGCAGAGTAAGAACTGGAAATAAGCATTTTGCAGTAACACAGAAACATAAAAAAAAAAAATTTTTACTGCTGGAATAACAACAGAAATGAGTGCCATGCTGTTTAGGATGAGTACTCTGTGTCAACTATTCGGTAAGCCTGACAATCTGCATGGAAAACATTTTCCCACCCCTCTGTAAGCCCTTTGGAGATGCCTCTTTGTGGCTTCGTCACAAGCAACTGAGTGCTCCGTTCCGACATCACTAGAGAAACGGGATGTTTTATCAGACAAGAGCCGGTGGGGACTTGGACTGTCTGCCCTCTGATCTGTGTTCTCATCAGTTGGGCCAAGCTGCTGGACTAATGGGCATCTGGGCAGATATTAGAGTGTTGTGCTAACTTAATGAGAAAACACTAGTTCCCCATACTCCTCCTGACAGAGAAGGCTGGAAGAAGGGGAAAAAACACAATGAAGAGAGAAGAGGACAAACAAGAGGGCGCTAATTAGATAGGATGAAAAGGGGAACTGTGAAGATATAAAAAGATGATGGATTTATTGTAATTTTTAAAAAGAGATGATTTTAAGTGCAGCTTTATCACAACCAAGATGAAATGACTTTGCGGTCCTTCCTAGATCTACCAAAGCAATTTTTTTTTTTTCTGTTTGCAGCACCCATAAATCACAAACACGCACCGACATCCCTCTCTTTCTCTCTCCAGCCTCAAATCTGACTATCCACTTCTGGCTAAATTGTTCAGGTCTGATGAATAAACCAGTGCTGTGACTCTCAGCCCAGGAGAGGGCCGTGCATTATTGCTATGAAATGTTAAATGACTTGCAGAAGGAGCGAGGACTATAAAAGCAGCAGCATCAGCAGCACTTGGAAGGGGAGGAGAGAGGGAGGGGGAGCTGGCTGTGTTTGCTCTTCCTCTCCTCGGCACAAGTGTCAGCTGCGCTCCCCGTCTTTTTAGCCACTGGTGTGGAACGGGGCCCGGCTTGTTGGGGGTTTGAGCAGAGTGTGTGTTTGTGTAAGCGGGAAAGAGTTTTCGAGGGGTGTGCGTGCTTGATTCCGGCTGTGTGTGTGCGTGTGGTGTAACTACAACCTCAGCTGCCAGCAAAGGGCCCCTCCGGCTGGGTTCAGGTGCATGTATTATCTTTCGAACTCTCCCCTCTGTCTTCCCTCCTACTTTTTTATGCTATTTTTCCCCCTTACGACTTTCTTGCCTTTCTCTCTGTTTTCTCTCCTCTCTTGTGATACATTGCTCTGGGATACTGACTGAGTTAATGAAACTTGGGACTACGGCTTGGTAGAAACACGCTCGCCTCCCTCCTAACTGTCATGCCCAAGCACTGCAGGAGAGATCGTCTGCCTTCCATACACACGAAGAACAAAACAAAACATGCCCAGAAAAACAACACACCAAGGAAATGTATGATGGCAGACACACACAGACAAAAAAACACACACTTTAGTAGCAATCCTGGCTCATTAGAGCTTTCCTATCTCTCAGCCCCGCAGGTTAAAAACACTTCATATTAGCCATGCTTCAAACAGCCATGCTGAAGGAAGAGGGGGGGGAGAAAATTTACAGATTTTCATTATTCATGTTTTTATGCAAAGGGCAATTTGCATACCCAGGGTATTGTGTGGAGAGAGATTATACACTGTATGTTATTTAAACACACAAATATGAGTATAGATGAAAGAGGGAGTCAACTGAACATGCAAGGAGCTACTGGCATGTGTATATAAGGTATTATTTGGCAGGATATACAAAAGAAAGTATAGGTAGATACTGGCGCTGCTACCGGGTGTAAAGCTCTGTATTTTTGATTAGGAAAATCATGTAAAGACACACAGGCAAAAAAAAAGAGATGCTGTGTTTGTGCTGTAATGCATGCAAGTAATGCAAGCGAGTAATACGCCCGAGCTTTGAATCAGAGCTATATATATATATATATAGCACTACCATACTTATGGCAGTTGTGAGCCAGATGAATGGGCTTGACTGGGCAAGACAAATAGGGCTGTCAAATGAGGAGTGAGTGTGTGTGTGGGGGGGCGGGGGGGCGGGGGGGGGGGGGGGGGGGGGGGGGGGGGGGGGGGGGTCACACCTGCAGTGTAGATTCTACTCAGGAGCTCTTTTTTCCTTTTAAGCAGTTGATTAAATGATGACTGAGCGGCTTTAGCTCGTGTTGACAACATCAATACAAAACACACATTGTCCTCAACCGCAGATGGTTTGTGAAGGAAAACAAAGACACCTTTTTCACTTTAACTGTGACAGCACTCGCAGGACCTCAGCCTGAGTCACTCATGTGAGGATGACTGGTGGGAACGGGATGAGAATGAGGTGATCATCAGGCATCAGCGAGGACAAGACAGACTTAGATTCGTCAACAGAAAAAAAGGTCACTCAGCCTATTTCATCAATATACACCAGCAAAACAGACTGACAGTGTGAGACAGGACCAGTCAATAGTACCATATTGAGATCACAAGATTTTTTTTTTTTGTATTTTTTTGTCATGATTTGGCTAAATATCACAGTGTTACCAATAAGGATTAACTAAAACTTTTCAATTAGGGCTAAAATAACACATCAGCTTTTCGTTTCTCATGCAGATTCACTGTAGGGTTTTTTTTTCCTGCCTTCTACTTTTAAACATACTGAATTCAATCTGCTTTCTCGACAGGAGCATGTAAAATATAATACTGATATCAAACATTAAAGTACAGTTACAATAAACCACCATTTGACAACAGTGTAAATCACTCAGAAAATCCTGAAACTCAGCATTATTTGACACATACAGTCATCAATGTATCAGAGCAGAACACCATAGAGATAAATGTACTGGAAATGTAATCAATTTACAGTCAGCTCAGATAGTCATTTTGTGCCACAACAATCAGTATCACATAAAGTAAAGGACTTTTAAAAAAGGGCAAAGTTGAATTAGGCGTGGATATTAGAAAAAGAAAAAAGTTAATATTTCAGGTCTCCTAAATGTCTTTGTCACTGAGATCAACCACAGAGTTACTAACACTCATAACAGACATCATACAGCAATACAGTGCCAATCTAGCCAGACTAAGCCTATCCTATCCCCCTGACTTGATCTGGTTACCTGTGTTTAGTCAATGTATTATAAGAGCATGAAGAGTTGGAGCCATATTGGCACCATATGTGAAACAAACCCTGCACATGCCCAGTCCAGGATGTTTTATTTTTAAGAACCTGAGGGTAGTAGAATAAGTATGAAGAAATGACAGCTCCAGCCAGAGGTTTTTTCTTCTAAATACTTTCTTAGTCAATTTGTTCAAATATTTGGTCCATCTAAATTTAAGATAATGGTGCTTTTACAAATTTTTCTAAAGCTCAAGCTAACTTATTTAAAATGTTTTTTTTTTCTTGCCTGACTCAGAGTCGAACCCCCAAATTATTCCATTTAATATACAAAGTAAAGAAAAGCAGCATATTTTTATAAAAATCTAGATTGTCCTTGTGAATGTTACTGTTGTCACATGATTTCTTTTGCTGAAATTGTAACATGATGCTAATGTGAATGTGCCTCCCTGTTTTCATCACCCCTCGGTATGCTTAAGAGGCTGATGAAAAATGTTCCTTTTCCTATCAGAGGTGCCAAACAAAGGCAAAATGAGAGTTAAATAACCATTATCCTACCAACACCTTCTCCGAGCAAGTGGACCTATTATGCTCATTTATAATTGAATATTTTTGATGAGGATAGCTTTGTACGATTCACAGTTCAGGTAAACCTTACCTATCTTATGCTGGGCTTTGATGACGCTCTTAATTTTATCTTGTCTGAAACAAGTAGTACAAACTTCAATTACCAATTTTCTTCTGTTTTTGAAACCATTGTTTGAATCTTTGGTCGTGACCATTGCAACAGCCATGTATATCACAGGAAGCAGTAAAAGCATAACAATTCCAGTTTTAATGACAGACAATGATGGCATTCCTTGCAGCAAATCTGTCTGAACTGGGCACAAAGCAGAAATTGAGGAAAGTCAAGTCCAGTAGGCCAACTGTATGGCCGGCTGAGATGCATATAACACAGGATCAGAGAGTCCCTGAGCACACGCCCTCCCTGACCAAAGGTCAGGATTCTTGAAAAAGGAACAAAGGAGGCTGTCTCATTGACAAGATCAGCGTTTAGTGATGAAACACTTCTCAAGACTGCAGAATATGTAAGAGAAAGGCCTCAGTTTCACTAACCTTATCAGCAAAGGAATCATCTGCTCCCCCAGCTGATGGATTACAGCACCAGTCAGTCAGTGAGAACAGCTTTAAGCACCCCAATAAATCACACAGGTTCTAATATTATACAGCAATATGACAACCTGACCTATCAAAGTCTAATCAAGTAAACATGATGATCACCGCACTGCATCCACGGTGAATCAGGTTAAACGCCCGTATGACACTAACGCCTGTCAAATCCACAGTGGTGCACAATTTCCTGCAAGAGGACATTAACCTTAAATGACACCAAGGGACTGAGGAACAAAGTAAGGAAGAAACAAAATAGCCATTGTGTCCTTTGTGAAATTTCTCTCCACAGAGGTGAAAACACTGATTAAAGCTGCAGGAGCCCCGGAGAGAAACTAATCTGCAGTTAGTGAATATACACAGAGGAGACATTTAGGTCAAGCATTTGTTCTACTGTTTTGACAGTTGCCATTTCTTTTTTTTCCCAGCACTGGTTATGATATCAACAACATAGTGTACAATTAAATGCATGAAATAGATACCAGAGAAATGCAAAGAAATACGCATATGCAAATAAATAAAAGGCATAAAACATAGTACCTAGGATGATCACTAAAGTGAGACTGACTCTAATGCTGGTTTGCATAACACATTAAAATGACAGGTGAATTACTGTTTTTGTGGGGACACGTATAACTCTCATTTTGGATGTGGTGGAGGACCAGATGATATAATTCTGCACACAGTGCTGAAATAATCGAAGCATGCTTTTTAAAAGCACTCCTATACTGTATGTATGATGCATTAGTTGGCTCCACTGGGCTCAAAAATGCCATGACCTTTGAACCAGTGCATGCCCTGCCACCTGTCAGTAACAAAGCTGTTAATATGCTTCCTACTATTAAGGCTGATGAATGGATAACACAAAGCTCCCTGAGGAGTAGCACCAGGAAGCCTTTTGCATTCAACACCATGGATTCAATCTAAGGTGTTTGCTGATATTAAATGCAATCGTCTTACACTAATGTTAGTTACTTAAGGCAGCAGAGACATGACAAGCTCATTTTCATAAAAAAAAGTGCTAGTGTCAGCATTTTACTGTTTACAGTAACCCCTACCTGGATGCACCAAAGAGGCTTGAAAGCGTTTTTTCTGTGTGCATGTTGTCGAGTTGTACGTGCCACCCACTTTTGATTCAGTTAAACTTATTAATGTCTAGAGAAGACATAAGTAAATCACTACTGGAAAAAAAAATTGATGTGCTAGTAATAAAAGTAACAATCACTACAAATTAAGCATAAACTTGAACTGCTTAAATAATTAGTGCACAACATAAAGGTCCTAAAATGTTCCCCCTCCTATTGTGTCTGTTTCTATTGACTCTGTCTGTCCAGCATATTTTGACAATTGCAATTTTTATGTATTTATATTATACAGTCGTGTGAATTTATTTATTTTTTCACATATTGGGGCAAACATTTGATCCCTTTGGAAACAATGCCTGTAGATAAAGGTGATATCTATAAACCAATGCCATTTATGGTAAAATGAAAAGTTTTCAAACTGATCAGCTACAAGGAAAATATTTGTTGTGCTTCGCCTACAGTCTGGAAAAGAATTTCAAAAGATCGCCCAATAATATGAAATAAATATTTACACTTTGCTTCACAAAAAGTGGAACACATTTCAAAAGACTGTCAATTTGTCCAGGAGTGGCCATTCAATCCCAAGAGCAGAACCCCAACTGTTGTGTCTTGAATTGTTCACAACCAACAGGAAAATTATCACCCTGCAGTACTATTCCAAAAATAAAAAAAGGCAGCACAAAAAAAAGGGCCAGAAGGAAGAACTAAAGTAACTCAGCTGGACACACTGGATTAACTGGAAAGTCATAAACTCAGTAAGCAACACCTTTCATGTCAGCCACCAATAAGCAATGTATAAGAAACCCCCCAAAAACAAAGGTGGTCTCAAGGCCTTCTTTTTCAAAATCCTGGATGAGCCCCCATTTTTACATTCCCCTAAAAGTTCAGGGAATATGAGGAAATAACAAAAAGTGGAAAAAAAAAGGCAAGAAGGCAAAAATGGCCGTTATATAAATGTTTAGATAAGCTAAAGGAGACACCAAGCAGCAATCCTCATTAAAAAAAACCCCAGAAAAACAACAAAACCTAGAAGCTGGCCACTAAACAAAAAGAGTAACTCAAAACACCCTTCTTTCTACAGAACAGGAGAAATCCTGTCTACCTCGGAAGTCAGATGTTGGGACTGAGTGTGTTCCAGTAGCGTCAGAAGTCGGAATGGCGAGGAACAATAGGGATTTGTTTTGTAGAGCCATTCAGTACTAGCACAGCACAATGCTTGTTTTGTTGCACTTAAAAACAATGCCGGAGCTCTGCATAGAGCCCGGCGAGTACATGAATATGGCTTAGCCAATCACAAATACACAGCATCTGTCACCTGCACAGTAGCTCTGCAGATGACAAGTTTTACAGCTTTATAGTTTTACTGATGTTTACGTAAAATGCCGTCAAACTGAATTATTAAGTCTGGGTTGGTGGGGCTGCGCTGACTAGTTGGAAGTCTGACCTCAGGGGGCGTACCAGTTGAAAAATCCACCTGGGAATTCAACTAAGACGCACCACAAGTAGCCACAGACACACAGCTCACAAGCCGCAATACAAAAAGGCTCTCTGGCACTAGAGCGCTCCTCTCTCTGGCTTTAGGTACTCGCCACAGAAACAGCTGCACAAAGATTTGGTACTCAAGGCTGGAGAATGAGCCAGATAATTTCTCTGGAGCAAAATCACAGCAGGCCCTGCTAGGGCACTGATAACAGGCAGCTTTTTTCAGGTGAAGAGTCTCGTACTAACTGAGCAGGTGGCTTCCATGATGTAATTGCTATATTAGACAATACTAGCTTCTTATGTATTTGTTTTAAATTTAACTTCTTTTGCTATTTTTGTTCAGCAAAAAGTTGAGCGGTTATCTTCAGGCATTGTTTCAAAGAAGACCTGGTTTTTGCTTGCTCCAGTATGTAATAAAAGCCAGCAATTTCCATGAGATATACTTACTGTGTCACATGACTGTAGATATATATATACATTAAGTTCATTGTTTATACTCTGTACGTGTCATATATTAAGACCTGAGAGAAAGGCCAACAACAAGGTTGAGGTAGGTAACCATAATGCATCAAATCAGTTCCTGTACAGCAAGTGACAACACTGAGCAGAGAGCCGGCGAGAGAAAAGCCCTGTGGTTGTTTAGCTATCCAACAACCGCCCATCTCCCTCAGCCAGCTCTCTGTCTGAAGCATATAGTCAGCGTTGACAGGAGGGAGAAGGCCGAGCAGCAAGTATGGTTTTGAGAAGAGTAACAGTAAATGAGCTTAACCGGCAACTGTTACGTCTACTGGCAGAGAAAGAAAAGGCTACTGCTGCGTTTGTAAAGGAGGCTGGAAATGTGATGTGAAAACAAAATAAGAAGGTGATGCTGACACACAAATATTCATAAAAAGTTTAGAGATACACTGCTGTCAAAAATAAATAAATTAGAGCTTGTTTTGCTTTCTTCCCAGAGGTCAAATACCACTCTCATATCTTTGATGTCAAAACTATAGTTAAACATTAGATAACAGGACAAAATAAAAGCAATAGCACATAAGTGTATTTAATAGATAAATCCCTTCCAAATTCTTGTTTTTAAGCTTTGGCTTTTTTACATATTAAAAAAAACAAGATATATTTAATAGCATGTGTTAGAGAATTTAGATTTTTAATCCCCTCATCTAACCGTCTAAGAGACTCAGGATGGTTAACAACAATTTTGGAATTAGGGCTAGGCTACTTGCCAAACAGCTATGACCTGAAAATTGACAAAAGATAAAAGAAATAATGAGAGCGGTTTCATCTGCCAGCAAGAAAGCCAATAAGCAAATTTTCCAAAAATATTATCCAAACTATCCGTGGAAACGGGCCATTTATGTTAACATTTGTGCTTAATTTAGTTTTATCTATTAAAAAACCCATCCATTCCATTTAAAATAAAATCACACAAATATGCAAGTGCACAAAATTAAATCATAATGCCAATTGTAGCTACATCTATGTCGTCTATGCATTAAAGTGTTTTGCTTATTTTAATCAATAAAACTTCACATGACATCTCATCTCATGCACAATTAAACTTCAAGATGTCATTAACAATGCAGTGTATCTCTAACAGTCTTGTCATTCAACTTAAGCAACTACAGTGGAAAAAAAATTACAATCTTTAAAATAAAGTCAAATCTAGCAAAAGGCTTACAATAGATTAGCATAATTCATACATATTTCCAACTCACCATAACTCGTACAACATGTTATCAGTCTGTCAGCTTGCATGAGGTACTGACGCTGTATCTACAAACACCATATTCATCAACAGAGGGAAGCCAGGACTTCACAAAGGGCCAAAAGAGGGTTTTTCATTATGCAATAAACAGACAAACAACAACAACAGCGACAACATTAACATTGTTATCTTGAGGTAGAACATTAATTTCAGCATTTGGAAGTGCTTTATGTTGGATACTTTTTTTTTGTTTTCTTTTTTTTCTGTTTTACTTCGACAAGCAGGAGAAGAGAGATGATTCTTGACATCTGAGGTAGAGCGGTACCTGATTTTGTCACTTCCAAACCAATTCCTCTGCATGTAAAGTAACTGTGAGCACAGGGGAAGGTAAAGTCCCTAAAAGCTTCCCACTACACATTCATTCCGGCTGAGGTAGGTTTCTTTCTTTTCTTTCTATCGCAAGGTTCACGCAGCCAAGTCTAACGCCTGCATGAAGGCCGAAAACTCATAAAAAAAAATGTTGATATCACTGAAACAAAGTCCTGAGGCAGAATATATCGAATCCCTGGAAGAAGGCTGAGATCTTCTGTGAACAAGAAGGTGGAATCATTGGTAGGTGAGAGTAGGCAGCAGGAGTCTTTGACATCGACAGAAAAGTAGAGATAAGACAATAACTTATAACCGCTTTGACATATAAGTGATAAAGATATAGTGTATATATTTATATATATACATATATTTATAAACTTAAAAATAAAACCATTGTATAACAAGGACATTCTGGGCCCTCTGTCTCCTGTGCTGCCCAACACCAGGAAATTAACAAAAGACCAAAACAAAAACTAAAAATTCATCGGGCTTCCAAGATAGAAACAGCCCAGACCAGATATACAGTCCTAGATTCTCCAGAACTCCTTTATAAAAAAAAAGTCTTTGCACAAAAGGAATGACGACTTTGAAAAAACAACAACAATCTGTCAACCTGAGTGAGAGAAAAGTCTGCGTGGACACTGGACAGTGTCGTGTGAATTGGCCTTCATACATCATTAGCCTTGGTCCTGCTGAGCTGCTCCTGCTGCAGGAGTCTCTCGGAATTGGGTTTCCCTCTCCACCGCAAACTCATCCAGTGGTATTGTAGACAGCTGAGTGTCATTCAGCATGTAGGAATCAGACTGAAAACACATGCAAACAATCAGACTGAGTATATTTAATTATGCAGTTTTAGCTTAGATAGAATATACTTTTTTTTCCTTTAACTTAGCTTTTCTCACTATTCTCACTCTGAAGACCTACCATGCACATATCTCTCGTGTTCGGCTGCATGAAAAGGCTCTCGAGCTCATTGCAGTCAACCACTTTCTTCCTCGCTGCGCTGCCATTGACCTCCATTTCTCTTCTGGCAGCCCCGTTAAGCCCAGAGGCTCCCTGGGAAGACGAAGAAGAGTCCACAGCAGCGCTGTTCCCTGCCTGGGGGGTGGCCTGAACTGTCTTACACATCATTAATCTGGGGATTACATGAACATGCACACATTAAACGTTTGCCTGATTCTATACGCGCGATAGAAATAGACCCTTTAACAGCAACTATTGGCAAGTTATTCCACCGGCACCATTAACTGCCTCATGAATGTGCACGTCGTGCTAGTTCTGACCTGCCACGGTAGCTGAAGACGAGGAAAAGCACGCAGAAGATGATGCAGGTAATGCCGATGTGAATGCCGATTATGATGCCCGTGGTGGATGTTTTGCCCTGCTCATCTTTCACGCAGTCGCACGGGCCCTCCAACACTGAGGAGATATTGCACACAACACGGTCACATCACAGTTGGGTGAGCTTGGACTGTTTATGTGGCATGAAGGTCAACTTGACTGATACAAAAGATGTTATGTGAGACTAATCTACTTTCATGCTCCATATTGATGTGGGGCAGTGTGTAGCTGTGTGAAAATATTTCCATAATTGGTGGGTCACTGTAGCAGTATAAGGGGTAGTGGCAACAAGTGAAGACATCTCTTCTGTGAGATCAATATACGGTCATATTTAATTCAAATCCACCCTGTACTCCAACCACGTTTAGCCCTTATTTTGAGTGATGATTCTTGTGATTTATTGCGTTTTTCAAGCTGTCATCTCAGCTAAACCATGCCTCAAGTCCTGGACCAGTCTGATAAAGAACAAACCTGGAATCCAAGTAACAGAGAAACAACTTCTTGGAGGAGGGCTTTGGTGATGTACACCCACAGCATGCTAGATGATGCAAGATTTGCTTGGCCTTTACTACACTTCCCCAGACTGCTCGTAGAATCTTGCAGCCCACACTGGGCAGACCTTTTGTGTTAAAGGTCCACTTCTTCCAAGATAAAGTGGAACGATAGAAATGCAGCAGCAATACTTGAAAAAAACCAACGAATCATTTTTAGTGAGGATGAAGTGAGTCAGGTATGTCAGCTCATATGCGCCATACTGAGGATCAGAGGGCAGAAATCATTTGATGAGTCTGTGTAGGCCAAAGTCTACACTTTGCAGACAGATACGAGATTGGGAGGAAGAGAAAAAGGCGAGAGGCCCAGTAAAGATACTCTTTTTATAGCAAGATAAAAGGAAGTTGTGATATAACTGTATTTCTTTTTATCTTTGTAGTACATCAGTCTCTTGTATTCAAAAAGCACGCTTCGAGAGATCCAAATTGCAGGATTTGGCTAGGAGTTTTCAATTTTCTACATTAATATTGGGCGAACACTATTTCTAAATAAATATACTAGACAAACAGACCCTCTGTGATCTAGTTTTTCTCTCTGGCATCACTAAAAGATTAAATCCTGTAGTTCAAAATGCATTAACTCAAAATGCAGATCCAATAAAGAAAACATTTAAGTTTTACGGAGACACTTCGCTTCTCTCAAATGACCTTTAAGCATTTATTTCCACTCTGACAGTTCATTCTGGGATTCAAGTCCTAAATCCTGGTTTTGGATTTGTCTTATTTGTTGACCCATCTTGGAATGACACAAAATTCATTACTTTTTTTTTTTCCTTACATTTCCAGGCACACAATTTTTTTCTTGAAATATTTTTCATCCTACCTCAATCCCACCAGAAAGACTTATCACATGAGGCTTACAAAATCAATCAATATAAAAAGGATTAAACCCGTGGACACGTAGTCTATGATATATAGAGATGATGCATATGGGAAGCCTCTTCACCCCTGGAAATGGACATTGGTGAGATAATCAGATGACCTGTGGGACAGCGCCATCTCACCAATCCATACATCATCATCTGCATGATGATAATATTTGATTTGTTTTTTAAATTCACGTCATAGTATTTTACTCAAACTTCAGTTTTGTTTTTCCAATAAACTAATATGTCACCATGTCCCAGGAAGCTCTTTTCAGATCAACTACTGCAAATGCATTTCTATTATTCTCAATTTAAATGCACTTTTTATTGTTTTATTTTTTGTTAGGTGTATTGTTATAACTTTTTTTCTCCATTGTCTGTCTTCCTGAGATTTTTTTGTCCTTAGACAAC
This sequence comes from Etia nguti, assembly GCA_015106755.1. Lineage (NCBI taxonomy): Eukaryota > Metazoa > Chordata > Actinopteri > Cichliformes > Cichlidae > Etia > Etia nguti. The sequence goes on from VUQG01003814.1 coordinate 40,859, forward strand.
ATGATATGGAAATGTGGGCAGACTGTACACTTCCATATATCCACATTTCAAGATGACTGTATTTTAAGTGATGAAAAAAATAATAAAGAAAAATTCACCTGATTTGGCCACTGCCTCCCGAAGTGAAACAAATCGTATGGTGGCATTCCCATCTCCGTGCTGGTTGTGAGCAATCAACTTTATCTCATAGACCAGTGAGGAATCTGAACAAAAGGGAAACAAAGAAAGCAATCAAAAATAAGCACCACTAGCTGTTAGTGACACATATTTTTAGCTCTTGGCAAAAACAACTATGTAAACCCACTAAAGTGAATTAACAGACCATTCTGCATCACAGGCCCGCTCATCAGCGCATACGATGCGTGACGCTAATTACCAATAAAAGCAATGACACAGTCAGCTGTCATGTCTCACCCAGATGAGTGATGTTGTACTGGGTGACGTTGCGAGGGAAGGCGATGGGCCCAGTGAACAGTGATGTGTGCGCTCTCCTGTAATACAGTCTGAAGCCCTGAGGCTGGCCCATCTTGGAGGAGGACTCCCATGTTGCTTGTACAACGCTACCGTTCACCACCTTTGTGTAGAGGGAAGGAGGAGCTGGCACTGCAACACAAAACAAAATGTAAACTGAAGTAGTTAAGCAACCATCAGAAATTTGATCAGGTGTGACAAAAATAAAATGTGAGCAATAATATTTTTACTTTTTTGTTTAGAATGAACAAGCTCTAAAGTATAAAAGCAGTGATAGCAGGCCAATTTGTCTTATGTTTTATGGATGTTCTCCAATAATTAAGGTGAAATCATGTGTTTTAACTGTGCTACAAATCTTGTGGGAGTCTTGATATTTCTATTTTTTTTTTATTTCCGCCAACTCACCCTCTCCTTCAGTGCTCTCGGTGACACTGTCCGAAGGTTTGCTGGCCCCATGGGATGTGTAGGCCTTCACATAGAAGGTATAATTGGTGGAGGGCTCCAGGTCCCGGATGATCTGCTGCAGCGTGACCTTACTGACGGCCTCCTCGTATTCCATCTCCGCTGGGTCTGAAAGAAGAAGGGTGGAGGAAGAAGAGGGGGAATAAAAGAAAGGAGGAGACAAAGTTTGAAAATATTTGTAAGAAAAAAAAGGAATGACATAAATGGGAAAAGAAAAAAAAAGATGGAAAAATAATATGTTTCTATTAGCACTTGTGCTTACTGCCTACTTCAGTGGGTTTTATCAAAGCATTTACATTATTTAATAGCTAATTTAGTATCACTCTGGGCCTCAGGGTGAATTGCAGGGGCGGGATAAGAAGATGGAGGGAGGAATCGGGAGAGTTGTTCAGGATGTGTTAAAGCATTTTATTGCTTTTAATTCAGCAATTCATCCAGCCATAACCACTATCTACATCTAGCCCTCAATCCATTGGGCCATGCCACGCTGGAGAGGAAATTACAGGAGATACCATTAGTCGTCTCCCAGGTCCCTTAATCATCAGTTCATAGATCAACTGAGGGGAATGTCAGCTGGTGCTGCAATGGTCTCACCACAAAAACAAGCACAAAACACACATGCTTAATTGTACCATACCCACAAGGTAAAGAAAATAAATAAATGAGACATGCTGTTATCAAGTAATCATTATTGTAGCCATCTGTAGTGGCATTAGTGGCACGTAGGGACTTTTCTAGACACCACCTGACAGAGGAGCACCAATGTAAACATCCAAAACAGTTGGGGATCAGAGATCAGTCAGTCTGTAATAGATACAAGTTTTTGATGCTTTTGCACCATCAGTGTGATTTCATCTCCCCCCTGAAAACTTGAAATCAATCCCAGAAAGTTGATTCTGTTCATCTGGATGTAGTGTTTTCAGTGGGAGAAATTTTCCATCACTCATCCAAGTGACTTCTTCAGTCTCCGCTGAATGCAGGTTTCCCCACCTTATAAACAGTACATGTGCATAATGACTGACACTGGCACCACTTGAGGTCAGGTCAGTTTCATGACCTTTAATAAGTAAATTGTCATGATTATTGATCAATGACCATGAGCTATTTGACTATTTGCAGAGAGCAGTCACAGCATTGTAAGATTGTGAAACATGCAGCCTTAGGCCCCCTCCTCGATTCCGAGATGGTCTTTCCCTTTTCACGTAAATGGCCTCCTTGAGTCAAAGCTCAAACTAGCTTTCCTCTCTGTCCCGGATGTGTACATCCTCATCGTTGAAAGAGTGTACAATACATTTCTAAGCAATAAATCACAAATAAAATTCAGATGTAGCAAATATGCTATAAATTAAAACTCATGTATGGAAATTTTTTTGTGAGAAGGTTATTTCATGGTTGAGGCTTTAAAGGGCTAATCTACCATTTTGCAAAGTCATTTTTTCCCTGGAGGTTTGAGGTCGCGTTGCTGAATTGTGCAAACAGTTTGATTCAAGATGCATGTTGGTTGCAACTTGTGAGAAAGGAAAACTGTGAAAATTACCACAAAAACAAATTCTCCTTAAATATTATGAAGCTGACATGTGAAAAAAACTTCTTGCTGTTTTTCCATTTCTTTTCTTTCTGTAGACCTCGGATGCACCTTATCTTTGTTTATCTGTAAACAAAAGTATGTGTCAAGGTAATTCAGTGTAAATGTAGCATAAAATACTAAAACATGAATTTTCCATAGGCATACTCTGCAGCTGTGACTGTCACCTTGGTCGTTGGGTTGTTTCTTGTTTCTTGTTTCTCATTTAACATTAACGTGATAACTCTTCCAAAGTCTGACACACCAAACTACACATTAGATTTGACATCCCTCAGACTCTAGTACTAGAAACCTGCACTTACTGCTAATGAAGGGTTTTACCTTACCAATAATTTGTATGACTGTTACAATGATGGCTGCTAGTTTGAAGTGGCGTGATAAATAAATGAAATAAACTGAAGTGAAGCATTAACCTGAACTGACGTGTGTGTGTGTGTGTGTGTGTGTGTGTGTGTGTGTGTGTGTGTGTGTGTGTGTGTGAGCAGTGCTTGCAAATCGCTTTTGTGCCTCGGGACACCATCTTTGTCTGTGTCAGTGCCGTTCCTCATCATTTCATTACTGTAGCAGCTTATTTACATAATTGAATTGTAATGAAAGTGTGGCAGCGTTCTCTTGTTTGCTGCCATTTGTAGTTATGTGAATGAATTTAGCCGCATCCATTCCTAATTCTTCAATCAAAATGTCTTGGGGCTCCTCAAGCACTTATTTACTT